>JXSR01S014939.1:0-10679 GCA_000969725.1 Ophiothrix spiculata | reverse complement strand
CATTCCTTCATTTTAACACCTATTTACATGTAACTCTCCCAAAGGATTCTTTTGGTATTATTTCTAATAAAACTCCTAGCTAGCCCATTACACAATTTTATTGACCAACAACATATTTCCTTTCCATTCCAATTCAGAGATAAATTGCAGGTTCACGAAACTCCATTCCTTTATATTTTTATTTCAACATCTTACAGAGATGATTTTGTAAGATTTTCAGCAACTGTCCTAGGGGATTCCTTTAGGTAGTATTTCTAATAAAACTCCAGGCCAGTCTGTCAACACAAGGATGTATAAAAAATAAACTCATTTACACCTGTTTTCATGACAGGAAATGTTCGTTTTAGTTAAAGTGGCTTAGAATGTCACAACAACATCCACAATGTAACGAAACACTTCAAATATTAAAGTTAAGCAGTTTTGGTGAAATCATAATAAGGTACAGGCATACAATTCCCTTTCGCTATGCAACATGTAGAATTAAATACATCTAAATATATGTTATTGCAAGTACGGTATATATAATGGGGGTTTTATTTTTATATAATAACTTTGATATTTTATCAATTATGCAACATGTAGAATTAAATACATCTAAATATATGTTATTGCAAGTACGGTATATATAATGGGGGTTTTATTTATATATAATAACTTTGATATTTTATCAATGTTATACATATTTTGATATTCACTTTTTCAGTGGGCAGTTGTTTAATCAACACTAAATACTGACATTTTTGCCACATTTCCCATAAGCCCCTGTACTAATTTTTTGACTAAACAGCAAAACAAATGTAACTCAAAAACGATAATAAGGTACAGGCATACAATGCCCTTTCGCTATGCAAAATTAGCGGTATATTTCCAATATGCTATACATATAACAGTATATCACATATGGGTTTTATTTTTATATAATACCTTTGATATTTTATAAATGTTATACATATTTTGATACTCACTTTTGATACAAATTGTTGAAATTTGAATAGAAAATAAATCAATTTGGCCACAAGTCCTCCTAATAACCTTTATTTAACCATACACTTTTAACACTTAAGTAGTCAAGGGTAGGGGGTCCATATGAACCCAACATTTGGTTTTTGCACGTCAGCACAAAAACGCGAAGTAATTTTTTATCCCCCTTCTATGTAATTGTCTAACTTTACCATACATTCACTTGGTGGCAAAAAAATTCAAATCGACCCACCCCTTCCCATGCTAATTAGCATAAATAAGCATTTTCGAGGGTCCGCTTCAAATTTGTTTTGCCCATAAAATCGTAACCGAAGAACTTGTTTGACATTTTATTTCAGGAATGTATTTGTACATACATACTGCAAATATGAGCCAAATTTCATTGAAAAATTTTATTGGCAAGTGAGTTTTCAAATTTTTGGCGGGAAAATTTCGACGCGACACGACAAAATTTGTTATGGCCGCCATTTTGTAACAGTTCGTTCGAATTTCAATTTGTTTTTCTTTGTTTTGGTTCTTTTGAAGTACTTTACCTGCGATCAGAGTTTCAACGTAAATTTCTTTTGCGAAGGTGCCTTTTCGGTTGTCTTCCTCCCCCCCCCTGACCACTAACGGGCATGTGGAGGACCTTGACCACTCAAGTGTTAAGATCGTATTGTTCTGATACGAATTGCGCAATTGTATTAACCAATAACATATTTCCTTTCCATCCCAAACAGAGATAAATTGCAGGCTCGCAAAAACTCCATTCCTATATGGTTTTATTTCAACATCTTACAGAGATGATTTTGTAAAAGTTTCAGAAACTCTCCTAAGGGATTCCTTTACGTAAAATTTCTTTATTACGTAATAGAATTCCAGGCCAGTCTGTCAACACAAAGATGTATAAAACAAACTTGAGCTAGCTCATTTACACCTGGTTTCATGAAAGGAAATGTTCGTTTTAGTTAAAGTGGCATAGAATGTCAAAACAACATCCTCAATGTACCGGATCACTTCAAACATTAAAGTTAAGCAGTTTGGGTAAAATCATAATAATATACAGGCATAACATTGCCTTCCGCTATAAAGAATCAAATTTGTTTGAAATAATGAAATATGTATGTATTTCCCCATGTGGTTTACATAACATTTTGTCACATATATTTCTATATTACCTTGTGATATTAAATGTGGAGTTTTTGGAAAAAAACTTCTCACCTGGAAATCAAGTAAATACATGTAATAATCAAACAGAGAAAAACCCATGAGTAATTCGTATGTGTACGAATCACTCAAAGGTTTGTTGTTTGGGTGTGGTAGGGGGGCGGGTGTGTATAAAAGTGCAAGCGCTTTTTGTTTTAAACTTCAATGTACACACAACTCACTTTTATATATATTTCATTAACAAACACCTGCAATGCTTCTTCAGATATCAACATTAAAAACAAAAACAATGTTCAAATTTAATGTTCGGTAATGTAATAACACTTGTGTCTGTTGTAATGACGTGGTTTGTTTTTAATTCTGATATGCATCGGATAGCAGCTAAAGATTAGTGTCATTTGTGATGACTCATCCGAAAAGGGGACAGCAAAAATTAAGAAAAATATAAGAATTTCCAGCAGTGATCGCCTTGATCAATTTCAACAATAAAGGTGTCATTTTAAAGCTTAGAAAATGTTATAACAGATAAAATGATAGAAGTCAAGTTTGATATCATCTGTAAAGTCCCCCTTTCGGGGTGGGCCATCACATTTAATCAAGCTTTAGTTATGTTGATGATAAGCTTTATAATCATGATAAATAGATCATATGTGTGGTGCTCTGGCAAAATGAGCGGAAAGTCGCGATTGAAGATTTTGAATAAATGGCTGCTAAAGAAAAAATATGGTGAAAAGATAAAATTTCGTTTTTTGACATAAAGCGCATTAGTACATTATTGTTAATCTATACTTCACGTTTTGAAGGTCAATTATACCGGGAAGTACAATTAATCACAGGTAATTGATCGCGTTTTGCTATAATACACTATAGTAATCAGTAACTTTAGAATTGATTTGCGACAATTTTTTACTGCCAGATTTTGAGTGGACTGTCTTGTATTTCTATCTCTAAATGAAAATTGTAGAAAGAAAGTATGACATATTATATATCATTGGAAAGCTGAGATGATGGAGATTTAAAATACGACATAAACTGAATTTTGAAAATCGCGACTTTCCGCTCATTATGCCAGAGCACCACACATATTACACCTATTATGACACAAGTAATGGTTCTGTTTGTTTACGTATGCTAATTTATTGGTGTCATCTTTTATTTGAATCATTAAGAGCTTTGTCACAATAATCGTACAAACAGCTTACGAGCAGTGTTTAGTCCGTTTAAAAGGACCACAAGCAGCGAGCAAAGGGAGCAGCGAGGGCGTCGCGCGGTCCTATTAGATGGACTAAACACTGCTCGTAAGCTGTTCGTACGATTATTGTGACCAAGCTATAATACAAGTCTCGAGAAATAACATGAGGTCATAACATCTTCACACAGTTATATATTTAGACGTACACTAGCAACGTATCAACAACTTATTTACGCAGTAAATCTAATACCATGAAAAAAGTACAATTGTTTTGGGAAAAAAAATCAATGCATTTATAAAACACATAGTCCACATTGCCATGATTATCTGAAGGACCAATGTGAAGATTATTCAAACCTTTGCGTTTGCTATAGGTTAAAATCCTCCAAAATATCATACCAAAACGGTAGTTTTACTTAGGTGGTGGACTGTGTAGGCAGAAATATATAATAACTGAAACATACTACAAGTAGAATGTACGAGACATATTGTATAGGTGCGTTTAGCCATTATAGAGAAAGCGACGTCCAAAAATAAGAATTTGTTTTTTGAAATATCAGTCATTTAATAATTATACCTTTGTTCAAAACGGTTTGAAATAAACAATCATACCGATAACGATACAATTGAATAAAATATATATTTTTTACGAATATAAATTGATACAACGGGCGTAATAAAGATAACATTTGCTTTATTTTGAGTTAAAGAGTAATAAAATACAGTAGCATTTACATACACTTAACGTGTTTTTAAAGTTACCACCATAGTATTTGTTTGGAACAAGTGACTCTAAACGTCCTTGGAAACGAGAGGTTTACATACATTTGGACGTTTCACTTCGGAGGCGTATTAATATCAATTCGAGTAACTGGTATATTTTCCTATTAAGTTTTAAATGTTAAGGATTATTCTACTCGTTATCCTTATTCCCCAGTAGCATTTTTACTAAACAGAAAATTATACATATTACAAATGTTTCAAAATTTAAATCCAAACAGAAAAGCATTATTTGTATTTCCTTTGATATGATTCATATTTGAACAATGAAACCATAACCTTACTTTCAATTTGCATTTAAATCAAATAGCATGGAGACAAATTCATTCATCGAAGAATATATTGAAATGTTTTGTGTAAGTATTGATAGTCGTTAAAATGTTTGTAGTGCTTAAATCATGCCCGAAAGAGTAAGCAAGAGTTTTCATATTAATATATATTTGACTTATTCAAATATCATTGAGGACAAATTCATATGTAGCTGGCACATTTTGTTGAAAAGACTTGAATTGGAGGTCTTGGAAAACATTTGTCCCCTAATCAAAAGACAATCTTACTGCGTATTGTTCAAATCCTTAGAAGCGATCGTTTGTTTTGCTTTTCATATGCATACATTTGTTGGTTATATTTTCTTATCTCGGTGACGAAAAATATATTGGATTTTATTTTACGATTTTACAAGGTAAAACCTATATATATTATTTGCCATATAAATAGTTTTACCATACTAAAATCAGAAATAAAATCCTTCTTTTTTTCACTTGCACTTCAAAATGACCGTATTGAAAAATATAATTCGGAATGTATCAATTGGCTTCCATTACTCAACCAATTCTTTAAAACGCCATTTTTTTTCTTTCACCCCTTTCATCCCCTAAACATGTTATTTTTTTTTCATTATTGTATTCAGCGATTAATTCTGATCATTTTAAGGTATTATATGCCATAGATAATCCTATATTTTAGTGCGTCCATTTTTGGATTTGTACCCCTTTAAGCAGTCAAAGTGTCAAATCTGATTTCCCTTATTTTGAACTAAACTTTGACAAAATCTTCTTAATACTCAAACATTTTATTTCAGTTATTACGGTAAACAGCCCCTTAAGTATTTTATGGTAAACAGTCTCTCCAGTTACATATCAAGAAAAACCAATTCGGTCTGACTCCTATCTTAATCAATATACTGTTGGTTTTTTGACCATCTCTATACCAGTATAAAATAGATTAATCACTTATTTCGGTTTTCATCCTTTAAAATATGAAGACCATAGTTCCAAAAGGGAATAACTCCATTCTTTGTCAAAATTATTAGTACTTTTGTTTCGATAATGGTTTTTTCTGGTATACTTAACTGTGCAAGTTTTGCCCTAAAATGACCGATTTTAGTTCCAAAAAGGGAATAACTCCACTAAAAATTGAATGATAAAACACAAATTGCAATTAAACGAAATCTTTCAGATTTCTCAAACGGATTACATTTTAGTCACTAGCATATGTCCTAATATTTAACCTCCTTCAAGATTAATATAAATGTCAAATGGGCCTGTAATTAAAAAAGTGTGTTTTTCTCCCATTTTACATTTTTGGAGTTATTCCCTTTTGGAAACAAACTCTTCATATGATGACAATTAATTTTTTGTATATGTAATATCGTCTTACCACTTATGTTATCAAGGTATTTCCCACCCGTTGGTGCCTCCGGGGGAGGGGGGGGGGGGTGTTCTTAGGGACCCCCCTTAAAAAATCCAAATTCCAGTATAAATTTTACGTTGAAGTCTGGTCAATGATAAAGCATGTAAATAGGACCAAAATACAGAAAAAAATCGATGAACCGTTTCAAAATGGCGGCCGAAAAAAAAAACATTTTCCGCCAAAATTGCAAAAACCGTGTTCCCGAAGTAAAGGAATTTTCGCATGAAATGTTGCTAAAATGTGCACATTGCAAGTACAATTACATTGACAAAATTAAATTAGAAAAAAATTATTTGGAGTCGATTTTATTTTTATAAACATATTTGAAAAATCACTTTATGCTAATTAGCACGGAAACGACTGGATGGATTTGAATTTTTTGCCATATTTAATATGACAGGTTTAGTAGACTGCAGTTCCAAAAGCACTTTAACTCGTGTAAATCAGTTACTGTCAATGTTTGTGTTACACATATTTAACGCAGTCACACTTTATGTAAATTTGTACACTACTAATTCAATAAATATTTACAGGTTGTCAAACACTATAGGTAGATAATAAATCACTGAAAGTCGATTAATGCGATGTGTTGGCATAAATTTCACACTTAAAATAAAAAGCGTCAGGTTGATTTTTCAAGGATTTTGAGCATCACTTGGGGAAAGTAAATAATGGCAACAGTCAACATCATATTGTATTTGTAATTATATATTTACTTGATTCGGAATGCATTGCTCGTAAAACTGATCTTCTTTTGCAATAAATTTATTTAAATCGGATTTGATATATACAAATAAAATGGGGCAAATATTCTGATGCAGCTTGTCGAAAAAAAGGTGATTTTAACCATCAGTGTATAATGGTTCTATTCACAAACATAACCTTTTACAACGCTGAAATATGCTCTTAAAATAAGACTTTTGAATAGGTCTAAAAGATCGAGATTAAAAAACAAAGAGTTCCGACAAAATTGATACAGTGTGTCCTGAAAACCCCTAACAATCTTTACATGTAAAGTTATTGGCTTTACCGGGTAGCCAGAAAATGTGTAAAATATGTTAAACATAGTTAAATTGAAGAAAATATTACATGTTAAAATTGTATATGTCGCACGATCTTTACATTAGACACTTCTTATACATAGCTTAAGCTTAAAACATTATAGCGAAACGCTTAGAATTGATTTTATATTTTGCGTTTGAATGTGTTCAAATTCTCATCTTTAGAGAGTAGATTCTATATGAATATGTCTTATTTTCTTTGTTATTTCCCATTTAGATCAAATCCAGTCGTCAGAATAAAGAGTAGCAGCCATTCCATTTAAATACTTTTGTTTGTTTGTGGTAGAGTATAACAGTAATGTATGATCACTTAATCATAAATTACTACACGTACCGACAGTATTGTCTTTCCACCCAACTTTAAAAAAGTGAGGAGGATGCGAAAATTGACCTCACTGTTCCACTTTAGATCCGTTACCAAAATCTTTTAACGACAATCCGCTAATTTTAATATGTCTCATTTGCTCATTATTAACCCCTTAACTAGGATAATCAGCCACATCTAGCTGAATAATCATAAGGATGACTTCATGTTCTGACTTCTTACGGTAGTCACTACGTGCAGCAATACAGCATTTTTTTTCAGGATCACTAATGAACGTTGATGGCAGCAGATAACATGAGCTAATGGTATATTCCAAAACATGAGTGTCTCATAAATGATCCATCAAACATGCAACATTGAATCTTACATAAGAAATTCATTTTAAGTTCAGTTGATTGTCAGTGATAAAAAGCAATATTGTTGGTGTTAACCAAAGTGATAATAAATGCAATGAATGGTTTGTAAGGTTAAGTTGAAACAAAAATATTACCAAAGAACACATACTTGTTTCGTCAGTAAAAAGGTTTCTTAACGTCTTAGTTGGTCGTATGTATAGATGTTTGCCTCAAGTAATATCAAAAACAACGGGGATTGGGAATTGTCACGTGTCAACAGGTGTTAATAATACAGGAGGAATATGAGGCCCAAGATTTACACAGATGAAAAAGTGGATGCGCAAATTTATCGCAATTAATGTGTAAGAATGTTTAACATAACAATGTGTAACATTAGTTCTGTACTATTGTCCACATTATGTGATACACCATCTGTCAAAGTGCGGACATGATAAAAGAGGAGTTATGAGGCCCCAGTTTTACATATATAAAAAGATGATGTACGAAACGTTTTGATGTCTCAGTCTAAGAATTTTGTCAAAGAAATGGTTTTGCAACATTTGTTGTACAGGCTCATCTTATACACTAACACTATATCGACCACATAAAAAGATGTGCCACGTGTCAACACGTGGTAATAATTCATTAAACATCATGAGGTCCAAGATATACACGTATAAAAATAAAATAATGTACACAAACATATCGACTTTTTAGTGTAAGAATTTCTCTTATTGTTTTGTAACATATGTAATTAAGATAATTCGTGCAAGTTTGTATATTTACGATGTATTAGTAATACTTACTATAAGATGTGGGATCCACTATTCATTAAATAAAACACAAATGTGAATTACGATGTCTCATTGTAAGGAAATGATACCTACATTTTGACCAAAATTAAATATTTGGACATCAGTGAATCGTATAAGCTCATCTCTACAAAATAATCTGAATCAAAGGTATGTATAATTTTTTTGACTAAAATGGCTTAAAGTAATGATATATATCTATCCTAATTTTTCGAAACAGTCTTTAATTATGCCTTTACAGTAACCATTCTATCGATAAGTTTCAATGAGTTTATGAGTTTTAAAAATGGGTATTTATATAGTTAGTCCAACCTATTGTGAAAGTTTTTGTTCGCATGCTAATCAAGTTTGCAAGTGGAAATATTTAAAAGTTAAAAAAAAATATAAAGTAACTATCATCATTGATGAAATATTTAATGCCGTGCTTTGTTTTGAATTTCTTTACTTTCTTTTGTGAGGTTATGTATTGTTTTATCAAGATTCCTATCAGGCTTATTTTGACATATTGTAGTTTCTTGTACGGCGGTTATAAGACGCTATAGTGCTACGGTGAGTAACGTATTTAAATGCCGTTATAATAATTAACTCACTAAAGACGTGCAAACATACAAGTTGCTAAATATCGTAAAATGTACATATTTATATATATGATTAAAATACATACATACAATTGTTAATCAACATATAACCAACAGACAGGATGGATGTAGTCTTAATTCTGAAGAGGCTTTTCGTAGAGGAGTGAAAGGTCACTAAAAGTCATTATTTTACAACTATCTACATGAATACTTTTTGTAAAGAAACGATTGAATTTACTCAAGAACAATAAAAAACATATACAAGCGACAACTTACATATGATGGTAATTTGGTAATACAAATGTGTTATTTACTTACGTGTTATGATTCCAATATCCAATGATAAATTCAAATAACATAAAGTTAATTCATCCTGAAAATTTGAAAAAAAAAAAAGAATAAAAAAATGATAAATAATACAATAAAACACTGTGTTTCGCATTATTCTCATGTCATGCTCAAAAGATCATAGTATTTAAAATAAATAAACTTTATTTATCTTTGGATTTTTCTTTGGTTTATTTGTTAAGACATTCTACATATTATATATGTAGGATCCGCCGTAAGGGATCAGCACATTTTGTAGCAAAACAATTGTTAAAAGTTAACCTAATGCAAATCACTGCTTTTCCAGCGCAAAAACTTAGAAATTAAAGCAGTTTTAAGGATAATTTCACTGTAGATTAATAACACAACATTATCTGGTAATTTGCAATGTTTATTAAAAGTAAAATAGTACTCTTTCGGCTGATATAATAAAGGTACCAACAGCAACATTTTTTTACACACAAGCAAATAAGACAGATCCGCGTGTTGTTAGTATTGCTCATGGGCATGCATCTGGATGTTGTCTGCTGAAAACGAGTACTTACCAAACAAAAAACTGAAAAGTATAAAAATGTGAAAACACTGTTTGTGGTCTGGTTATTGTATTATTTTTTTGTTTAACTTGAGTGAACAAATATCTATACAAAATTGAAAACGATACGGCAAGTGGAGCTGAATGTTATATTTATGCAATAACATAAACTATTAAAAACCCAGGGGGGGGGGGGGCGGAATTGAATTTGCATATTCCCATAGGATTACATGTGATTTCACTAATATACTTTTAAAAATTCTAAATACACACTGATAGTACTCATAAAAATATCCTAATGTCAAATCCGTTGGAGTTGGGCGATCAACTCCACTCAGAATAACTTTAAAAACATTTTATTTGCAAATTTTTAAATGATGGTGAGAGAGGTATACACGCCCGTGCCGTAAACATGGTAAACAGTACACAAGTTTCTGACACACTGATTTTACCATTTTATTTGCTTAGTTTAGAGATATTACCATTGGAATTGATTTGAAATTAATTGATACGTTTTTCTTTTATGTTTTATCCACAGTTTGTCTCGAATTTGCATTTATCAGCAAATTTGTCAGCAAGTAACGGTGGGCTAATGGTTAGAGCGTCAGTTTTAGAAGCGGAAGATCGTGGGGTCGAGCCCGGGCAGGATCGAGGTGGTTTTCTTTCTCGAACAAAAATATAAATAAAAAAATAATGTTTAAAAATAGAAAAATAGAGCGTCTCCGTCCCCCCTGTAAAAACCCTTAATATTTGCTTGATAGTGCTTTTACATAAACTATAAATGCCATCCAAAATCAGACACATAAATAATTTGTTGAAAAGCCACAGTTTTTCGCGGTTGAAATATCTTGAAATATAATGACTCTACAGATTGTCTGAACTGGTTAGCTCAATCGATAGGTCGACCGACTCTGATGT
>JXSR01S014935.1:43850-54637 GCA_000969725.1 Ophiothrix spiculata | reverse complement strand
AGGAAAACTTTAAGAACCATTTAAAACTCAAACACGCATTAAACCTGTTTTGAATCTGCCTGACACTGAATTGGTAAAGCGGGTCATTGGAACTGGAAGTCGTAATCGTACGGCACCTCCTGACACTGATGCACAAGGCAGTTCGTAGTTGATTTTGCAAATACGCAGACCTTCAGAGATTCAAATTGTTTTGCACAGCAAAGATCTGAGACTCTGGATTGTGAGCGAAAAGGACAAGAGCTCCAAATTGCATTAATCATAGCCAAAAGAAGTGAAGGATATTAGTTGGTAACAGCTAACAGGTGAATGCACAGCTTCTGGTATTTTGTTTACTAATCAATTCCATGGACAGCTTGAAAAATGAGTTTCTTTTACTAAAAAAGAGTCTGCACATTAACAAAATACAATACTTTTAAATATCAGTACCGTAGTTATCTTGTACAGTCATGAATCTCAGTCAACTTTATTTTGACTCAAGAATCATAATATACAGATCAGACAGAATATATTGATTTCCTTCCCCGGTCTAATGAATTATTTTATTATTCATAGTTTTCCCAAGGCCAAAAAGTAGAGAATTAGTCAATAATACCATACCATTAACCTGACACAGCATTCTCCTAATTCCCTTAACCCAGATCCATCCAAGTGACCTGTCAATCCCAAGTTACGTAAGGAACTAACCATGTCTGCTGAAGGTGAGACTGCCACTGAAGTTGCTTATGATCCAGAAGATAGTGTGAATACATCAGCTGTATCTGGCGTGGATGATGCACCAGACCCAGTCACTGTTAGCTCTCCCAAGTAAGTGCCAAACAATATTTTCATTTCATCGGTAATTATACACAAACATTAAAGGAGCATGGTCCGATTGCTTGATTTTTTTCCAAACTTTTTAAGACATTGGAACCACTGTATTGCAAAAATGTTGCTCATATTTTTCTCATGAACTCAAGTAAAATTTTACAGCTGAGTTAATATGTTCTGTTATGGAGTAATGTATATTTAAGAGGGTGTCTGATTTTATGGTAACCATAATGTTACTTCGTAACATTTATAGTCCGATCTGAAATACAAAATTGCACATAAAATCAAAACGGTTTGACCGATCAGTTGAAATTTGAAACTTAAACCTTTTCAGCAATTATCTTTCATGACACTAAGTACTGAAAACTTAAGTTTTCACAATCAGACCATGTACTCCTTTAAGCCTGTGAGTTCAAACTTTTGGAAGTGTCACACTATGGAATGCTGCACATCGAATATAGGGTAATATAAATAATAATAATAACACACTTGTCAGCGCCCAACACAAAAGTCTCTGGGCACTTCACAAACTTAAGACTATAAAATATGAAACTGATCTGTGAACTTGCACACCTGGCGCAACATGACCGAGAACAGCAGAAGCAAAAACCATAGAATGTGCAAATCAATTTCAGTGAAACACCAAAATTAGCTTTTCCAGATAAGATACCGTATACATTAAAAAATCAGTTCAGCAACAGTCTATAAAACATTGATTAAAAACAATATAGAAAATCACTGTGGTCCATAAATTTCAGTGTCAGTAAGTGTTTGGGTAGGCATTAGCCCAAAGAAAACTGATCAATGCAGCATGAAGTGCCCGCACAGCAAGGATCCAATTATACCAAATTTGACTGGAACAGTACAGGTTATTATTTGGAGTGGCCCTTTTGAAATCTTTGTGTGCATGTGACCCCGGATGTGACCTAAGTAAACAAAACGGTTGCAGACCAACTGAACCAAGATATATGTATCAATTTGATCAAATAGGAGTAAGTCAAATATGGAATCTGACCATTAGATTCAAAGTCCAAATCAAAGATTACACAGTAGATACTATAGTAAGTGCATGATTGTGTCCTTTCAAAGAGTTTGATATCCCTATTAAAGTGGATATAGGATTGATTAGGTGACCTGGAGATAATATACTCAGGACTACTACAAGAAAAGGTAAGACTGTTATTTCCCTCCTTCATCCCTTCCCATCCCAATTTGAGTATTGTAGGCCCGGGGGGGGGGGGGGGGGTGGTTACTTACATTGACAAGGTACATATACGTATATGTGCCTGCCTTTTGGGATGATTTTTCCAGGATTTTGGTATATCAATGGGGTGTTTTTCAAATTGGCAAAAAAGCACCCAATTTGAGTAAAATTGGTATACTAATGGGTGGGTTTTTGAGCCAAAAATAGGTATAGAGATGGTCAGTTTTTCGGAGTCCGGCAGGCACATACCCGTACAAAATTTGTTGAAGACCCCCCCCCCCCCCCCTCCCCCGGGATTGTAGGTGTGCAAGATGTGACATTCCAGCCTTCCTGCAGTACACTTATTTTGCACTTGGCCCATAGATCTCAAAGAAGTACCATCTCACTTTGCACTTAACAAATCATATTGTTTAAGCTTTCACCAAGAAAATCGGACTTGGTATATGGCACCAAGGAAGCTTATCTTCAACTGGGCTCCAAAGATGTTTTTAAATTCAGTTTTAGGATGCAGGAGGAAGACTGGAGTACCCGTAGAAAAACATGCGGAAGTAATCATGGACTGAAAACCAAATGCTCATAAAGGGCCGGGTCTGGAATCAAACCCGGGACCTCATCTAAGTGCAAAGCAGGTGAACTGCCGCTTCACTATTTAATGTATTTGTAATATGGTATGTTGTGGTCAATTTTTATCCTGGTTGATAACGATTTATCTCACAAGTCCATCAAGCTTAAAATGGATCAGTATCAGTATTGAGTGCTAACATTCTTGTTCTTGAAGTGCTTCCCTTGGGTAGAATTTTTGGTAAAATAATTCAAAAAAAGGTAATTTGGATCCACAAATTTGAATAAAGTACGATGAATTGTTAAAACAAGAAAAATTGTGTGATCACTATAGGGTGAATGCCAATAACATACTGCAGCTTTATATCACAGCTTTAGACGTTAGATACCCGAGCGCATATACCGAGTAGTTGCGTCATCGGACATGGAGCTCCAATTAGCACAAAGATTTAGTTGTGCAGAGAGGAGAACTGTGTAAATGCAACTTTACGCAAATGATACACCAGACTGAAAGCAAAGGGACTTTAAATAGTGTGTTGAATATATCCGCGCATTACAGTAAGATCCCCATTTTGATTCCTATATCAGGATAAAAAAATCTCTGCTTTCCAATTGTTTGAACACTGCGATTTCAGACCCTGGTTCTTGGGGACCAATGTATTGTTGCTAATTCATGCTTGATGAACACATTATAATTTAATTGGCAAGAAACTTGTCTGTACTTTGCAATTGCAGAATTGTTAGACAATGAAGAATCTTCTAAATTGACAACAAATATTTGTGCTATTTGTGTGTTTTTTCAGCATTCAGTGGAACAAATTTTGCATGATGTAATCCTTTTAAAATCAGAGGCTGACTCATATGTATCGGATAAATTTAGCAAAATTCAAAATATTATATTGTCTGTAAGTAATTAAATATAGGAAATTAAATTAACTATACAGCATAACTGTCATTTTATATGCCTGAGCAGAAGATTGTATAAGATTAGGAATGAAGTCAACTTTACCAGTTTTTTTTTTTCATTTTTCCATCCAGCAATAAGAAACTGACAAGAGAGGTCCAGTTTGCTTGTATTGGTCAGGACTGAAAGATAATGGTTGTGCAGTACTATGGTCAGGGCTGCAAGATAACTGTGGTCAGGGCTGCAAGATAATGTATCTAAAGCACTTATAACTACTTATCTGTACCTTTCTGATATGTTATAGACTTTCTCAGCTTTTCAGCTTGTGTTGTAACCCAAAAGGAACAGGGTCAGCCTTTGGATGATTCATAACCCAAACAGTGCTGAATCAGGACAATAAAATCCTACAGTAGAGGATGAAGAAAATAGTCTAAATATGTCACAATCATGTAAGGTTTGGTGATATTAAGAATTTTCCGATATCCATATATCGGCCATTAATTATCGATATCTCGATATATCGAGTTTTCCCCTGTTTTTTTCACATTTGCTAATCAAAATAGCTTCAAAAATTTAACATTTTTGTTAAGTGGAAACATACCATTTCTTGATCTCACATTTACAAATACATGCCATTTTGAAATCATGATAAAAACATTGCCGAAAATGAACCATGCTTTCAATTGATGATGACTTATTTTTACCTCAAATTACATGCCTCATTGTATCATCACGCGACTGTGTATATATGAATGAAATTTAACTTCAACCTCATGAATTGCATCACGTTTACAGGTAGCACCGGACAGCCCAGAGAAAGACAGAAGCTGCATAAAAATCAACTACGTTGAGGTTTAACATTTTGTAACGCAAATGAAAAACAACAAAAAAGTGCAATAAACATTCTTTTCTTTTCTTTAAAACAACATATTAAACTTATGTTACTAACTAAGATTGTTTTTAGGTGAAGTCAAAGTCACATATTAAGGTCAGACTCAAAGGTCATATGAAGTCAAGTTGCAAAATAGGCTGAAATTGTCAATTTGGCCTCATTTGAAAAGTTGGAAGTCCAATTGGAACCAAACTTGATTAATTAATGGATATAATATGTGATGACTCACCCCGAAAAGGGGGACTTTGCGACAGAACACTTTTCGAGAACCTGATGAAAATAGGCAGCGGAAAATAAAGAAAATAATAAGAATTTCCAGCAGATTTTCTGTTATAAAATTTGATCGCTTTGATCAATTTCAAAATATAAGGTGTCATTATAAAGCTGTAACATATGAAATGATAAAGTCCGAATGGAACCAAACTTGGGTTTTGGATATAATATAAGAACCCTCATGTTGATGAGGTCAAAGGTCACATAACAAAGGTCAAAGGTCAAGTTGTAAGCTAGGCTGAAAATCGGAAACATTGCATTCCGTCTCCCTTTATCTACATTTGTTTGCATTGCGTTGGCCAGGGGGATCGCCTGGTTCCGAGAACCAGTATTTTGTTACAATCTTGTGGGGGCTTCAGCCCCCAAAGCCAACCCCCTGGGCAAGCCAATGTTTTATGCTGTTGTACTTTGATATTTTGATATGGATCTTCAAATGCATGACCTACAAATTATAAGTCTCACAAATTTCATTCATGATAAGCTGAAGAGGTGTGACTCAGTCGTAACAAAGACATGCATGGTATTTCCCTTGCAGTAGTTTTGACAGAATTGTATCACCATTTAAGATTGACCTATTTGGCTTAATTTGTGATTTTCAGTTTTCCCTTTTTTTTACTTGTGTTAAGATGGTCTCTTCTGTTGTCCATTGGTTTTGCAAATATTAGATTCAAGCAATTAGTATAAGGTCAGTTAATCTTTCAAAAAATGATTAATTTTTCAAGGTCAAAGAGTAGAGATAAATTGTGACCCTTTTTTGAAAAGGACATGCCCTTTTAATGTTATTTTGTGTACGTTTTGACATCTATAGTCGTGAGGACTATTTCTGGTTGGGCCTGATTATGTTTCCTCAATGCATGCGTTTTCATCTGCTGCTTTTTGTCATGCATTTACTTGTTAATCCTAATCCCAATTGCTAACCATCTTCTGGAAAATTACTATATTATGTCAAAAGTGCCTAGATGCTTCGGGATTGGAACGACTAACGTAATTCAGTTCCAATGGCCAGCCATCAGTTGCTAACTTACAGTAGTAACTATCTTTTGAAAAATCACCAAACATTTGACATCAAAGAAAATTTTGTGGTGTATTGATTTTTCACCACCAAACTTCCTTTATTAATAGAAAATACATTGGAACTATATATCAGATTATAAATAAAATAACAAAGACTTGTTGCACCAAATAATTGATAGCTCAAAAGAACTATGTTTTGTTTGACCCATACAGTTTGTGCATTTTGTAGTGACACAAACTATTTTCCTTCAATCTATTCCAGTCAACCCAAAATGTGGCACATGGAGCACTGCACGTAGCAATTTAACCTGTTCATCAAGAACACTATATTTTGATTTTGATCTGGGTTGGGGGTTAGCTGATTTGGCCTAAAATAAAAAATTGTTGACTTGTCCTTTAATAGTGAAATTGATGGTCCGTCGGTCGGTTGGATCATATTTTTTTTGAAAATTTGCCAAGAATAATGGGCTTAAAATAGTTTAAATTAAATGTTGTGTGTTATATTTATTCAAGATTTATGTTTGTTTCATGCAAATATATAGGCCCAGCATTTTGTAAATATTGTAAACTCAACCCAAATATCATGCTTTTTTTACCAAATTCACTGTTAAGATAAGCAAAAGCTCACCAAAAAACAAAAAAAAAAGCGACCCTATGGGTCGATAGCAAAGGGCAAGTCAAAAACTTTTTTAGACCTTATCATCATAATAGTTCATTGACCTGCAGGCGGTTATTTGTTGTTTTACCATCAACAAGCTTCAGTAATGCATGTTACCCATCATGATTCTTACTACGTTTGGGTGCATTTGAATGAACTTCACACACATTTTTTGTGAAAGGAAATCTCCAGTGAGTCACAAGTTCACAGTAAGGTGCATCATGCCATATATGCCCACTTGGGGCTGTTGTATTATCAACTTGATGTTTATTAACGTTAAAAATATACCATTTAACATTAACTAAAGAAATTTATACATGTATGTTGACATTTTTTTAAGTTTTGGTAATTCATAACAAACGGCCTAAATGATCTAACTATTAGGTCCATAATAAATCAAACAAAGAAGCCAATGTGGTGTTCTCCAAAACGAACTCGAATCGATAACAGGACATCAAACCTTTTGACAGTAATTTCCATTGAACCTGATTGGAAACCTTGCGTATTCTATTGAAAATGCCACATGTAATTAGGGTTAGATCATTGTATTATGTTGAACATAGTTGAGCATTATACAGCTTTTTAGTTTTGTTCTGAACCCATCCCCTCCAAATAAATCTTACCATCACCAATATGCGCTTGGTGACAGGAATAACAAAATCTACTATAAAACATGATATTCATGTTTCTTTTTTCAAGGATCAAGCATGGCATGCAGACTGATCCTTTATTCTGCTATTTTCATGATCCACTTTTCATTCTCAAGGTCGCATGTATAAAAATTCAGATTTTTGGATAATAAGAATCCTTGACTGATATTCTAAAGCCATTCTTGCAAATCTACATAATTTATTCCTGAGAAATCAAGAAATTATGTCATTTAAATTTCTAATTATTGTTGGGGCCCCAGAACAACACAGTAGCCTATGGAGACTTTTAGGACACTCAAAAGCTCCTAATTTGAAAACGGTAAGTCTGAAAATTTGTGTTCATCTTTCTATCTAGGTTGAAAAGAGATACAGTTATAATCAGATCACAATCATGAATTGCACCTTTAACTTAGCTTTAACGACTACGGTGTCCTGCACTATATAGGCCTAGAGGAACTTTTCTTTGCAAATGAGTTTTATTAGGCCTTGCTAAAGATGTAGACTTGATTTGATAAAAATGTTTTTTGAACTGTCTGATCATAATTATAGTAGCACATGCTACTTTTATGATCAGACCATCTCTCCCATTGTCTTGTTGAGCTATGTCTAGAGAGGGTGTCTAGAGGATTCCAACAAATTGGCCAATAAAGACAGTTTTAGGGTGATTGATTGTCACGTATTATGCTCATGCAATAATACAACATGCATTTTTTTAGTAGAATGACGGTATACTAGTACTTGAATGAGAGGTATACATGCTGGTAGAACAACCTACATTTATTGATTATGATGATACAAAACACTAAACAGTTTAGACATTAGCATATTTTGTATAAACCCAGGGGACAGGGCGGACATTCACATATTTTGTATAAACCCTGGGGACGGGGCGGCACTCAACTTTGAGCAACACCCCATGTGCCACCAAAAGACCCCAATTTTTTTGCTCGCTTTCACCGAAAAACCCACTATTTTTTTGTGAACTGTCACTCAATGACCCCCTATTTTATAAAATTCCTTGTCACTAAAACAACCTTTGTCACTCACAGACCAACCATTTTCTTATTTGATGGCCAAATAAAGAATATCATGTTTCTCATTCCTAAAACCTGTAAATTACTTTTTTGTTAGCTTGGTATCTACTTTGTTTCTGAAATTGTTCTCAAAAATTAATGCTGTGCAAATGCTTGGTGGTTCGTGAAATTCAAAACCTTTTATGTGATTGCAGTGATTGAGAGCTTTTTAGTTTAGTTTATTCTATCTTTATTCTGGCATACTCTTTCAATACAAATGTACTGGTCTCCCAAGAGGTCCAGAAAAAAATTACTTACATGTATATAATTTATAATTACAAAGAATGATATTTACAAAAATACAAGAATAACTAGACAAGACCTGTCCCTGGAGAGACAGGAACCCTGCCGATTACCTTTTTTTTTAATATATGACCTTAGCCCTTGTTCAGGGCTGTTCAATTGATCAGTTCAATTTCTAGCATACCGTGTCGTGTATGGTCTGAGTCTCTCAAAAGCCGGTAACTCAGGCTCCGCCCTCACAGCTCGCGCTTCGCGCTCGCCGCTAGGGCGACTGTAGGTCACTGGGAGGGGAGATCAGAGGAACGGTACTAGTTCTAATATGACCTCTGCATGCTTAAATCATAATTTGACATTTCTTATGACCTTTGCCCCCAGGGATGATGGGTCACCATTGACACTTTTGGTCGCTGTTCCAAGACTAACAATTTGACATCTTAATCTTTGAAATCGGAAAAAGTTGAAGATTTGAACTCTCTTTGACCTTTGACCCTCAAGGAAAGGTCAATCAATTGGGTCACCATAAATCATAATTTGACATTTCTTATGACCTTTGCCCCCAGGGAAAGGTCGGATGATGGGTCACCATTGACACTTTTGGTCGCTGATCCAAGACGAACAATTTGACACCTCAACCTTTGAAATCGGACAAAGTTGAAAATTTGACCTTTCTTTTGACCTTTGACCCCCAGGGAAAGGTCGGAAGACAGGGTCGCCATTGACACTTTTGGACGCTGTTCCAAGACAAAACAATTTGACACCTTAATCTTTGAAATCGAACAAAATTGAAAATTTTAATGGTGTAGGTTCCGATCACATTCTCATCCCCAGGGCTCAACCGGATGTATTGCATTTTTTGGTTGCAAATGAAAGCCCATATTTTTCTGATTGTAAATCCAAAATTTCACCTCCAAATTCCAAATAGTTTTGAGACATATAGCAAAAAGTGTAAAGTTAATTGGTATGCCTATTTTCCATTTCTTATGTATTTACATAACAGCCTCATCCCCAGGGTTGCATACTTTGTTTTGTCTCTGAAAAGTAAACTAGAAGCAAGCTGGGGCTGAAACCTCATAAACTGCATTCCAGAGATCAAGGTCAATCAGTTAAAAGTAAACTTAACACATGTATGCTAAAATAGAGAAAAGAACCATTTGTACAATTTTTCACATCAGACATAAATGGCAATTTTGTTAACTAAACACATGTGTTAGTTAAACTAACACATGTGTATGGTATACAAAATTACATGCAGTGATGCGATTACCAGTATTGGGTTATAAATATTAAATAGACATGCACAGGTCATCATTTTGACAGATCCAAGTCAAACTTCCAGGGCCTCCATTAGTCATGAGGTATTTATAATTTGTATTTTCTTTTAACTTTCTTCAATTACTATAGTACTACAGCAAGTTTTCCCGGGTCATGAACTTCAGACAACTGTATCATCCTAAAACTCATGTGCTTTTATGTCAATTTAAATATCAAACAATGAGGTTCAGCGAGGGATATTTATTTGTTCACTGAACAAAATGCTTTGTATTGATCATCATGTCTGTTAAGTAAAAAGATTCTTGATAAATTGTAATTTCTTGTACATTTGTACACTCTCAATAGAATCTTTTTGAAAACATACATCAGTTGATTTTTCAATTTTGATTAAATCCCAATCTATAATGTATTCACAATGATTGTACTAATGCTCATCTGGTAATTGCCCTAAAAAGCAAAGTATGTACCAAGGTCACAAAGAGCCATCAATTTGATGCATTTGTGGACATAATTTTGTTGATCAAAATTAAAACATTGTTAGATTATTAATATTAACTCTATATAATTGTTTCCTTCATTTTGATCGTAGATATTGTATCATAAATAAATAAAAATAGGTACCATATACCATTAAAAACCAATTAAGTGCTGTAAACTGGCCCATGCAGTTTCCATGTCAGTAACTCTAATATGTTCTATTTGTGGATTTATTTTTTGTACACTTAAAGTTTAGCATGTATACATGCAGTCTTCAACCTTTTCACAATTGTGACAGTCTATGGCTACGTGCATGACTTTTGAGTACGCATTCATAAATTAAATGCTTTCTTTGATCTTTCCTAAAACTACAGACCAGAAGAGCCTATAGCTAACGGTGATATGGCCAGCCCAACTGAAGCACAGACTCCTGGGGAAGAGCAAGCAGCTGCAGAACAACCAACGGAATCAGCTGCCACAGAAACAATTAAACAGAATGGAACAACTGTAGCGCCTGAACAGAATGGCACTACCACAGCACCAGAACAGAATGCTTCTACCGCAGCACCTGAAGATGTCAAAGTGGAGACAAAGTCATCAGAAACAGTGGCAATGGGTGAGTATTTCATAAAGGTTATGTGAATTAAGCTCATTTTCAAACACCCCTGCTCATTCGGATGATATAAAGATGTGGAACATGATGCATAATTTCTCCTCAGCTAAATTTGCTCTTCACTAAAATTAAACCCTTGGTTACTT
>JXSR01S014935.1:22957-36710 GCA_000969725.1 Ophiothrix spiculata | reverse complement strand
GGGATCCACCCCACAACTGAATGATTAAGTAGGCGGTCGATAAGCAGGCGAGACTACTAGTTCGCGAACCATCTTGTTTACAACAAGATGCGATGCATTATCAACAAAATCCAAATACTCCAGATTTGATCTCAATGCTGGAATAAAATCAAGACCAAGGCTGCTTTTTCAACTTTGTTATGTCTATGGAAATTGACCAGTTACACAGTTTATTGTGGATTTATGCAAAGAGTGCCTTGATTGAACATATGGTTTCATCAATCATATATTTTGTAAATGTTTGGGTGCAGTCTCCATTAGCAAATACATAATTTTGTGATATGCACAAAAACCTCAGTTGTTAGGCACTTTGATATTCACAAACACACTTTTCATTCCATAATGAAATACACTGTGGTTAAAGGCACTAGTAATGATTCCAGATGATAAATTAAAATGCTTTAAAGCTACAGAATAGGAATCAATACAACAAAAAAGATCTTTTAGGTCTCCAAAAGATGTTTTTAAACCTGAACTTTGTTTTATTTTCCAAACCTTTTTTACATTGTAGTTGATTTCAATACAAATTATTAATTAATCAAGGTAAGTTTGCACAAAACAGGAAAAAAGAACACATTTTGGGAGAAATCTAGTGATAGTTCATATTCTTGTATGTTGAAACTGTGCATAAGGACCAAACATATAGCTACCGGGAACCAATCCATGATTAATTATGCAGATTATTTGCTACTATAATTGTCGAGTACCTTCAAGTAAAATTTATTTTGATGATTGCGAAAGGAAAGTTACAAAAATTACTAGTGATATCCATGTTCAAGGATGCCAGTTTTAAGGCCAGGACCTGAATTCAGGCCTGTCTGTTGTCAAAATTTACTCTGTTTTATTCATTTTCAGCCCATTTTTGGACATTTTTACAACATTTTCAGGCCTTTCCGTTACTTCTTCAGGCCTTTTTGTCACTTACATCTCTGCATGTTCTATTGTTTCTTCTTTACAGGTTGGGTTAGAGAGATATCATGGTGTTGGTATTATTGGTTTCAACTCTCCAGAATGGTTTCTGTCAGACCTTGGTGCTATGTTTGCTGGGTAAGTAACTTGTTTTCTGGCTTTCCAGTATAGTTTCTCAAATAACTTGGTGCTATTTTACTAGTTAAGTAACCAGTTACTCTCCAGAATGGTATCTGCTGTAATACAATTGCATGTGCATTTAACGAGATTGCACAACCAAGCTTTTAACTTTTCTGTCCCACCGGGTGCAAAAAGTCAAGAATCATAGGGTGAAAATCACTCGGCACCAACTTAAGAAAAAGCTTGTTCACAACACTTTTAAAGCAAGGACGATGCCGCGGCACTGTGGATTACTGATCAGAAACGGTGTTGTGCACTTCCAGGTGTCCTGTTCTTATAACTTGTGGATATGCAGTGGCTGCGTTCAGAAATCGTGTTCTGTCTGATTAAACATTTAATTCTTACAGTTTCTACTCTTTGAAAAATCATGTATATTGATGGTGTATTTTTTGTAGCTGTGACACAAGTGTTTGATTTAAGTAATTATGAGTTTACCTTAAGCTGTATTTGTCATGAAAAATGGTTCAAGTATTTTTGCAGACTAGATTTGCACAATTGACACAGTAAACATCCAGATCATCCATTGCTTCATTTATCTGTAGTATCATGTTTTAGCAGCCTGAAATGAAATTTAAAGCAATTTCAAGTCAATCTTTATAATCAATGATTGCACACATTGCAAAGATAAAGATAAGAGTAAAGTACACAAATAGATAGCGCTGCAAGATTTATCTTAGACCTTTTTAAGGTCACTTATGAATCAAGTTGTACTACCCCTCCCCCATTTAACAGTGTAAAATGTTGTCTTCCAGTTAACACACGCTTTTCACACAAGACCTTGCTTGATCCTTATTACAGGGGTGTGAGAGTTCCTCTTTTCAGCTGATTTCCTTGTTTTTGAAAATGTTCATGTGCTAAAATTTTAGCTTTTTCATTCATTTTCAGCCCATTTTTGACCTTTTACCCCAACTTTACGACGCTTTTCCTCGTTTTTGTCAACTGGCCTCTCACACCCCTGTTATTGATTTAGAGTATTTCCTGTACCAAATGCCTAGTAATTTTCATACCGTTAATACCCTTAACAGGGATATTACTGACCTGTTTTTTTGTAAATTACCCTATATTTTGGCTATTTTAACCATTGTCACATATGGCATTTTTGTGAACCCCACCCAAGCACATATGGCTATATTTTGATTGAAAAACCCATATGGTCTTCGAATATATTTAGTCGTATTGAAATATAAAACAATACTAAATATGAGGAACATGATGTAAAGCAGTTTCCCAAATGAACTTTTATTCAAAGACATTCCACTTTTATTGCAGCCTTGGAGATGTTGGTCTAGTTTTTGATAAAATCTTTTACTTGTTCGGTTTTTGGGAAAATTTGAAAATTGGCATTAGTTTATTGATGCAGAGATGTGCATCAATTTCCTCAAAATCAAATTCTAAAGTATTTTCTAGTTTTGCAAGTATATTAGAATCTAATCCTCTTCAGAAATCTTATTATCTCACAATTATTATTAGACTTTATCGTGTTTCTGTGCACAAAACAGGACTAAAGTTAGTCCCAGACTAAGTAAAATTTTAAATTGAGAAAAATAGCACATTTGGAGAGAAATCTAGAAATAATTTTTGTTCTTGTTTAAAGATTTAAACTGAAACTAATAATATTTGATCCATGTGTGTGTTTTAGAACATTGCAATTATTTTTAGAACAAAAAATGGTTTAGTCCAGGACTAACTTTCCCGGACTAAACCAATTTCTGTCCTTTTTGAAAAATTAAAATGTCAATATTTCAAAACAGACAAAATGGTCAGATAAAAATTTCAGCAAGGTTATAAATTATCACAGATTCCAAAAAGGTGTTATTTTTCAAGGAACGAGGAATTAGATTTTATTTAGAGAACTAAAAGTGGTTCTTTTAATGAACTTTGATTGCAACAAGCTTATCAAAATTGATTAAACCTTGCACACTTTGCCAGCATGACATGCTGTGGCATTCATACCTATAGCCTTGTTTGTTCCTGCCAGTTGAAGATATCAGTTTTGTTATCAAAATAGAATATCATAATTAATCACAACATATATGATATATTGACTTTCATTGGTTTCATTTGTAACATCGTCATATCATTAATGTGTCTGTTGTACTTTGTATTATGTACACCAGTCACGGTATCCTTGTATAGTAAATCTCTGTTTGTTTATTTTGCTTGTATTTGATTTGTGCAGGGTTGTGTGTGTTCATTTTATTTGAATTTGAAGACCCTACGATTTGTGTTCATAAACTAGTTTATATGACCTTAGACGTGATTGGAGTATAACACGACTCATTAAAACTTCTTAATAGGAAATCAAGACTAGATTGTTGCAGAAGTATGTTAATTTTGGTGGATAGGGCGAAATAGAAAAGGCGATTTTTTAGTAATTTTATAAATGTTTCATGTAGATTTGTACTTCAACGTAAAACCAACTTACTTTAAGGACCAAGGTTTATTTAGGTTTGGTACATTCTTTTTATGGCCCTTGTAATTGTTGGTGTACCTTGTTATGCAAATATCAAATTTGGGGATATGCCACCATTGCATCTCCCCTAGCTTATAGGCTTGTGTACATGTCACAATTTGCTATGTGAATGCAGTAGTTGAGTGTTCAAAAATTACAAATACTAACAATTGCTTTTTGAAATTGTGACATAGCAGTATCATGTTGTCACTTGTAGTAAGCCAACTCTGGACAACTTTTATGAAACCACATAAACCACAGTTGAAGTTTGCTTCAAGGTCTTCTTGCGTAATGTATTTGTTATTTTGAGTAATATCCATAATGCTTAGCTTAGAACTTTGGGAGCCCACTGCTTGATTCTTAATTACAAATACCAGAATCCTTTGAATCATAGATATGGGAATGTTTTGGAACAGTTTACCCTTGATTGGATGGCACAACAAAATCTAAATAGAAATATTAGTAATGCTTAATTGGACCAGTTGTGTACATGTAAATAATATGTCTAGTTCATAGAAATTGCCTGATTGGCCTACATGCTACTCATCAGGAAGTGACTGGTGTGTTAATTAATCATGCTCAATTAGTTACCCAATATGACCCAATCCCATTAGCAAAAAAAGATTCTTCCAACAGGGCACCCCCATCGCCCATGATTTTTTTTTGACTGACTGGGTTTGTTTTTGGAAGATATTGATAACCTCCAAACAATTTGGCCTGATGTTGTTGGCCTAGCAATATCTTTCTGATAATACCGCTTATTGAATTAAATTATGGATTCCATGTAAATATTACATGTATTAGTAAGTTGGGTTTCCTTGGTGAAAGCCTAAACAAGGTGATATAGTCTTAAAAGCACATGTGTGCATTAAATGCATTTCCTTCATGCCAGAAAAAATTCAGAGAAAAAATATGATTCTTCATTTTAAGATTTAACTCAACCTATTTTTGAACTACATCTTATAACATTGCTTTAATTTGGCAAGGGAACTAGTTACTAGTATGTGAAACTTTTGGTTTCGGTACATGCCATCTGATCCAAAAATTAGGTCTGCAAATTGATGATTGGGATATTGACATATTTAAAGTTTATTGAGAATCAAAGAAGATCTTGGTGACTTTCTGATTTGCCCAGTAGAATTATTTTTAAAGAGTTAAACATATTATTACGTTGCTCCATGAAATGTTTTGAATGTGATCAAATGACCCACATATTTGTTCACCCAATCCAAATCATTCGTGCCGCACCATTGAGATACCTAAATAACATTGATATAATTATGATGATTGAAAATAGAAAAAAAAATAGGTCATATAAAGGGAAACATAATAAGATGTTCATCTATGTTGTGTTAGACATAAATGATTACATGTAAGCTGATGAAAAAATGTCAAAGCTAGGGTAGGGATTTAGGGTTATCGTTAGGGTTAGGGTTGGGTCATAGTTAGTAAGTTACGGTCGTGTCAATGGTGAAGTTTTTCATGGAACCTGAAGTATAATTTTTCCTTTTGTTTTTGTTGATTTCATGTAGGCTGATGAAAAATATAATTTAATTTTTGTTGATGTATTTTTTCCACAGAGGTTTTGGCGTGGGTGTGTACACAACAAATAACCCGGAGGCATGTCGCTATGTAGTTGATAACTGTGCAGCTAATGTTGTAGTAGTCCAAAATGATGCACAGTTACAGAAGATCCTACAAGTATGGGACCAGTTGCCACACCTTAAGGCTGTGGTGCAATATGAAGGAGAACTGAAAGAAAAGAAAGATAATGTTTACACAGTAAGTTTCCTGTTTTACTTGCGCTCATCCTCTGACAGTAATCGTCTCGCTACTCCAAGACTCAATTATAGAAGCAGTGGTGACAACAGATTCCACATTGCACCTACTAACTGATGGCATGGAATTCCTTACCTGTGGGCATAAAATCTGCCATGACTACATCCCAGTTCAAGTCTAAACTAAAGACTCATTTGTTTTCTCTTGTTGATTGACATTTTGTGTATATATTTGTAAGCGCCATGGTATCTTGGTGAATGGCGCCATAAATGCCTGTAATGTAATGTAATGTAATGTAATGT
This sequence comes from Ophiothrix spiculata, assembly GCA_000969725.1. NCBI lineage: Eukaryota > Metazoa > Echinodermata > Ophiuroidea > Amphilepidida > Ophiotrichidae > Ophiothrix > Ophiothrix spiculata. Next base: position 31,049 of record JXSR01S014935.1, on the reverse strand, counting down.
AATCATTAATTATATATAATATTGATAATATTTTACTATCTCGTATCTATTTTTCAGTGGAGTGAGTTTATGGAGTTGGGTAAGGATGTTCCTGATGCAGAACTTGACGCTATCCTGAGCACACAAGCCCCTAACAAATGTTGCTCACTGATCTACACATCAGGAACCACAGGCAATCCCAAAGGTGTCATGATGAGCAACGACAATGTAAGTAATATATTGGGTCAAGTCAGTCCACTGAAAACCTATTTGTAGATGTAGGATGAATGCTTTCAAGCATAAACTTAAGCAAGAATATAACTTCATATATAGTGGAAATTCTTAAACACTAAAACCGCCTCATGGTGCATTCAGAGTCCAACGATTTCACAGCGATTTCATTGCACGACGTCTGTTGATACGCAGTATTTACACGCGTTACACATATTGCGCTACAACTTTTGAAGACTGCATATCGGTAGACGTCGAGCGATGCTGCAGTGATGAAATCACTGGACTATGAACGCACCATAACCTGTAAAATGGCATGTACATCAAAAGGAACTATTTAACCTTGACTTTTCCCTATTTTATCATGTATTTTTCATGTATAACGCAAAATGTAGCATGAAATCCGCTTAAGTTGAAAGTAAAATACTACCTGTACCTTACATTTAACATCATACTCATTACGAAACACAAAAATTCCACGCTTGTATAATATCAGATTGATCAAGTTCAATCAGTGTGCACTTTTTATCTTTAAAATGTATTTTGTTTGGTTCACATCAGACATTCCATTCAAAAGTTATGATCGATCATAGATATAGGAGATAACACGAAAATTCACTTTCCCTGTACCATGTATATAGTGTAATTCGTATGTATTTTGTACGCACAATGACAAAATTAGATGATTTACGCCCCAATATTTATTGGTCTTGCTATGAGTTTTAAAATATTGGGCTTTATACAATTTTGTATCAAAGTTGGCAGTTTTGTTGATTTTTACATTATTTTGATCTGCAAAACCTTTTTAATTTTTGGCAAAAATTGTGAAATTTGACCCAATTTGCGAACAAAATAGTGTTTGTTACGCCAAAACCTCCTTTGGGGGTCCTGAACAAATAAACTATTAACACAAAAAATTTGAAAAATGGCTGTGTACAGACAAATGTGTGATATAACATACTACTGTCCAGTAGCATGTTATATCCTTCCAATCGTAACTAGGTTTGATGTAAATAGGTCATTTTGTTTTCCCAAAATATTGTTTCTTGTAAGATTCTCAAAATCCAATATGGGCTCCATTACCATAGCAACCGTGCACGTAACGGCTGAAAAAATTGTGGTTTTGATTGCCATTTCTCAAAATAATATAGATGCTTGTATTTTTAATCCAAAATATTGTAAATTGTTTTCCAGTTTTCTTAACTGTGAGTGCACTTCAGGTATCTAATTTTTGCATGTTAATTTTCTTTTCAGCTTGTGTGGACGGCTCAGATGGCAGCCAAAGCTTCAGGGTTAAAATTGGGAGAAACTGTAGCAATAAGCTACTTGCCATTGAGTCACATCGCAGCACAGTTATTTGATATTTACCTACCAATTTGTCTGGCTGGCTCCACATGGTTTGCACAACCAGATGCACTCAAGGTAATAATATTATTTTATATTATTTTCATGCTACTTTTGTCTGTTCAGTTGTGATGATCGAAGACCTATATTAAAGTGGCAATATGCTCCAAATGTGCAAATCTTATGCTACCAACTCATGTGCATGTGAATGTTACCTGTCTGCACCATATGTCCTGAAATGATGGGCCTACAATGACGAGACTTGGTGACATGAAGGGATTTGGGTTTGATGTATACTGCCAATTTTTGAGAGACAAGTCATTCAAGGTCAAATCCATAAAAATGATGTCAATTCAAGGTTCCGTAAGAACTAAACTTGTACCATGAATAGCTTTTGATCAGAAATTTTCCAAAAGTTGATATGAGGTCACCAGATTCATTCAAGGTCAATGCAAAGATTCTTAAACCATGGACTGCACATAGACCAAAGTTTCATGAATTGTACTTGGCCATTTGAATATCCTAATGGGGTCAGGTCATGATCGACCTTGAGTCAAAAGGTAATTTCAGGTCGAATTTTACAAATGTTTAGAAAGTTGGGTCATTTGAGGTCAATTCAAGGTCACTATAATAACTCTCTAACCCTCGATTCCACATGAACATCTTGCACTGTGATGGTGTCATGTCAGGGTCATGTCAAGTCTTAAAAGGTCATTTAAAGTCAAGATGCCCAAAATTATTTTAAAATTTCCTGGGTGTCTATAGAGTGGAGGAGAGGATCCTATAATATTCACCTAATTGTTCTTATTCCAATAAGGGGTCATTGGTGGACACATTGAGAGAGATTCGCCCTACAGCTTTCCATTGTGTCTCTAGAGTGTGGATTGTTGGAGAGATCCTATAATGTTTACTTCACTGACTATGACAATTCTTGTTCCATTCAGGGATCATTGGTAGACACATTGAGAGAGATTCGCCCTACAGCTTTTCTGGGAGTCCCGAGAGTGTGGGAGAAAATTCATGAGAAGATGAGAAGTGTTAGTGCGCAGGTTACTGGTGTCAAGAAGAAGGTTGCAGTGTGGGCAAAAGATATTGGCTACCGAGGCAATGTCAATATCATGAACAAGTAAGTCAGATACTTTGAATTCAGTTTCACCCTGTCTTAAAAGAACAAAACTAGATTTATTTACCACAGGAGTCAATGGGATTACTTATGTTGTGTCTTGATGTAGTCATCATTAAGTTACAGTGCAGAGTCGCCCTACATGACAAAGACTTTAACTGTGCACAACATTTTAAGCAATGTTACAGTCATGGCTCTGCTCTGTGACTGCACGGTGACTACATCGTCACTACTAAATTCACCATGAAGTCTTGGTGCGTAGTCATGATGTGACTACTTGAGGAGTTTAGCTGTTTACAAAATGTTCAGCAGCACTGAAAAAGAAACGCAAGTAGGAATTGTAATTTGGAAAATAAAGAAGACAAACCTGCCATTGAGATATATCACATCTCTTGTAGTGTTTATTTGTTACCCTGCACTTCATGTAGCTCACAAGACTTACGTGTGGTTCTAGCTCAAAATATTTGTGGATGGACATACACATGTTGATTCTAGTAGATCTTAGCTAATTACCCAAGTCAAAGTTAGTAATTTAGCCTCATTCTCATGAAGTTGAGCAGGTTACGCACGGTATTGTTTAATAAGTGTTGTTGAAGTAATTTCAAACCAAGAAATGTTGCAGTAAATATAACATAATCAACTGATAAATTGATCACCAACAAATATGTCATATAAAATTGTGACAAGTTTGAATTGCCAAGATGTTGTTTGGTTTGCAGCAACTATAAGTTATAAAGGGATAGTTCCTCTAAAAAACTGGGTTTACACTGTGACGAATTGTTGTTGACAGACTTGAAAATTAAATCAAGATTTGTTGACGGTTTGTAACAACTTTCAGCGACAGCTCAATGACAAGTGACGACTGGTAGCTACTTTGACTGACGTAATAAAGCAAAGGTTCACAACGGGTTCACGGAGGGTTGCAGTGGCCAAAGAAATCAAGATTTGTTGACGCTTTGTAACAACCTTCAGCGACAGCTCAATGACAAGTGACGACTGGTAGCTACTTTGACTGACGTAATAAAGCAAAGGTTCACGACGGGTTCACGGAGGGTTGCAGTGGCCAAAGAAATCTGAACGACGTCACAACTAATTTTGTGTCATCAAAAATTTTAAAAAACGTTCAGATTTCTTTGTTCAGTGCAACCCTCCATGATCCGTGGTCAGCTGTTGTTTCTCTACGTCAGAAGATCACTACCAACCATCATTTGTCGTTAAGGTGTCGCTGAAGGTCGTTACCATCCATTAGCAAATATTGATTTGATTTTCAAATCTGTTACCTTCCGTCAGCCACAAGTCATCCCAGTGTAAACCCACTATTACATGTACATCACTGACATGCATCAAGTCCAAATAAAAGGCATTGTGGTTGCGATCAAAGCACTGCCCTGCCACACAGCAATTTGTAAAACAGACTAATCCACTTTGACGCATTTCTACATGCCATGTCCCTCATACTGGGGACCATTCATCTGATATAACCTGAATTGGTGCCAGCAAAATTAGCAACAAAATCATGTTCAGTTTTGAACTGTGACACAGTTGTTTAAATTTGTGTGTTTTTTGATTTGTAAATGGTATAATAATGTTGTTATGTAGTATTATAGTATTGCAATACTTGACTAAGAAATCACTTTGCATGTCCCTTACACATGTAGGAATTACGAACCTAAACGGAGAGGGTGCTTAAACAGGTGGGGAGATAGTTGTGTCATTAGTTGTGTCATTGTATTGCAAGGTGTTCACCTTATCCAGGCAACATACATTCTATAAATGATAAGGATTGATTCAGAAATTAGCACAATAACATTGAAAAACAAAAGATAATTTCAAGTACCCAGGTTAGCCAATCACCTGATTCACCCAATCAAGCAGTTGATCAATTGACTTCTTGGTTGATCGATTAATGGTGAATGAATCAAACAACAGGGATGTAGGTTTTCAGGAAATATCCTGAATTCAGGAAATATTAAGTACTGAAAATATATTGTTTTCAGGAAATTTTACAAAGTATAGAAGAATAGGAAAAGTGCTTTTCCAAGGTTTATTAAATAAGACTTTCCAGGAAATGTTGACTTAAGGGCTCTGTCACACATCATGAAACGTACAAACAACGAACGAATAACGTACACTAGTTTGGTATTCGATATACATGTTTTTAATGACCGAAACAGTGTATGTTATTGGTACGTTTGGGCTTTATACGGTGATGTGTGACAGAGCTTTAAATGAACGACTTCTATCCCTGAATCAATCCATCATTTGTATAATGTGTGATGCAACAGACCAGAACCACCCTATTAAGTTTTGTACTAAGTGTTGGCAAAATGTAGATGTGTCCACAATGGAAACTTGTAGAACTGTGACAAGATTAGACTAATAACTTGGATGGTGATATCAAAATAAGCTGCTGATTTGTAATGCTTTTACCTTGATCCAAATCCAGTATCTGGTTGAAGAGAGATGCATCTTTTAGACAACAGAAGTGATTATACCAAGAGAAACTTTTCAATCCAATGTTTATCGATGGAACATGATGATAAACACATAACCTAAATTTGGTGGGAATCAAATTATGAGGGGCCAAGAGTTAAAGTGAATTGGCCTGGTTCATACTTGTTTTGAACCAAGCCAGTGGGTCAGTTTGTACTTCTTTTTGAGCTACCAAATATTTGGTGCAACAAGTCTTTGTTATTACATTGATTTTAATGCATCTTCTAATCAATTACGAATGCTTAGTGTTGTAAACCACCAAACATTAAATATCAAACACTCCTCAAGTTGGTGTATTGATTTTTCATCACCAAGCCTACATTATTATTAGAAAATACACTGGAATTATATATCAGATTATAAGATAACAACAAAGGGTTGTAGCACCAAATATTTGGTAGCTCATAAGAAGTATAAATCGACCCAATTTGCATCAATATTAATTGGGCTAATTAGGTTTTCATGCAGCATATCTCATGAACCAAATTTGGTGTGAAATGGTTTTACATCATGTTCTACCAAAATAAAGTCATATAAATGCTGAAATGCAAAATATAAAAATTGATGATCGTGCCAAGTTTGTTTTCCAATGTATACCTGCCTTTGAAGGTTTTTTCTGTATACAAACCCATTGGATATTAGGGCTTTCAGGCTCTAAAGTAAACAAAATTGTCCTCTTTGATTCTTATATTCCAGTCATTCAACTTATTCGTCTTAATCAAGTCACATTTCTCTTAACCCTAAATTGTCAAGTTGCTTTGCCTTAGTCCATCCAGATGGACCTTACGGTACATCTAGATGGACTACTTTGCCTTTGATGTTTAGCTCTATGGTTTGCAGATATTTGTCTACTTGTCATTTTCTTTGTTTAGAAATATTTTGTTAAGTAGTTTATCTGGAAATATCTCTATCATGTAAATGGAGAAAGAGGAGTCAATCCCTTTTTAGTCCATCTAGATGGACCTCACAAGTGACGGCTCACGCTTCGCTTTCGCTTGTGAGGTCCATCTGGATGGACTAGCCCTTTTGGAAACATTTCATTCACAATCTTTCAAGCCATTCTTACTTGTTTATGTAGTTATTTCTTTGAAAATATATTAACCCTTTGAACCTTGGCCATTCTACGTGTATCTGTACCGCTGAAACGGCCAACCCGAAAGTTAAAAAACAAAATATAACCCCTTATTTTGATTTTCCTTGCTTTACCTTTTCATTTTAGAGTAGTCCTGATTTTTTCCAATACCAAGAATTCATAAAAGAGTACTTTTTATGTCGACCAATTATATGTTCGACATTTACATTGTAGTCTATGGCGAATCTACATTTCTTTCAAATTTTGATCAAATTTACGAAAATATAATGAATTGTTTACTTCTGTAAAGTAAAGAAAAGCAAAGTGATCCATCAACCATGGGTTTAAAGCTTCATTAATGTCTTCTGATATAAATAAGACCACTGAAAATTGTAACTACCCATGCCTGTTGACAGACACATCAAGTTTCTGTCACGTGATCTAAAAGCCGGTTAACCGGCTCATTGGGTATACGGTTCATGTACACGTGAGCTGGTATACCGGCTCGTCGGGTTCAAAGGGTTAATGTTACTAGAGTGTGTCACTCTTAACGTGTGTGTGAATTGTGTGGCGTTAAACAGTCGAAATCAACAAAGCATGCACTGCTGGTTCATGCATTTAGTTAGTGCCAAGCTTTTAGCCAGGATTTGAAAGTAGGGCGTCCAAATTTGCAGCCAGGCGAACAGGCCGGCTTCAATCAAAACATTGTGATGTCAGCATCATTAATATTCATACTTGACAAAGAAGTAGAGGATTACGTTCGCGCTATTTGTAAAAAAAATGGTGACTCACTGGGGAACGAACGAAGAAAAAACGCGATATAAAACCCATTTTAAGTTCATAAAGTACAATAAATTGGTCAGATTTTGTGATGATGATGATTATTGAAGATAAATTCCAACATTCAACATCGAATTTCATATGGTAAAACGTATTTTTGGACGCCTTATTGGACGGCCTATGCATTTTACCGGGCATCTTTTATCGTGACAGGCCGTCCAAAAGACGGCTTGACGGCTCTCTGGCTAAAAGCTTGGTTAGTGCGTCAATATCCAGAACAGCTCAACAACAAGCGTTGGCAGTAAGAACCGTGTAAATGAGTAAAAAACAACCTTGATATAAATTATGTAACATCATATTTTGGTACGAATGTTCTGAATCTTTCATTCAAGCAATACGGTCTGGATGCCAAGATTCAGATAAAGAACATGTAACAAAGTTCAAAATGTTGCAGAGATATTATATCAAGCAACTTCTACAGAAAATTTTACAGTATAAAATGTGACCCATCATATCGAAAGGTACCTTAGGGTCCCAAAATGAAAACTTATTTTTTGGTCTCATCTGAAAGAATATATTTGAAGCTTTATAATGACACCTTGTTTTTAGTTATCGGATGTTCGATTGCAAAGTAACATCCAAATTGGTAAAAGGCGTCCGGCTGATTCAGAAAACTATAGTTCTGAGAAAATCAAGTTTAAAGTGTGTGTACTGGTAAAACTTGAATGGATTTTTATCTCGGTTTTTAAAACACTTTTCTTATGTTTTGGATGTTGGAATCTGATTAATATGATAGAATACACTTCAAATGCAACGTTTCTGATGAAATTCGAAATTCGACCTTGGACGTGATTTTTGACTATGCTCAGCTTCAATGGCCTGTATCTCGTAATTTACTATGCCGACCTTAAGGTACCTTTCTATATGACGGGTCACAAATGTTCTCACTTTATCCTTTGGTGGAAACTCAAATAGAGATTGTCTATAAAACATCACCTATTTTTCATTTTCAACATAGTGTTATTCAAATAAAAATTAATAGCATGCATTTTGTTTTATACTTTATGATT
>JXSR01S014935.1:0-17294 GCA_000969725.1 Ophiothrix spiculata | reverse complement strand
AAAAAGCCTTAACAGTCCCCTTAATTTTAATATGAATAACCATGACTGTTTGTCTGTTTTCCAATATTTCAGGTCCGCATACTATTTCTCTCCCGGAGGCATTTAGAATGACCAGTGCTGGTAAGAATCTTCCAGGAACCAAGACAAAAATTATGGATCCAGATGAAGAGGGCAATGGTGAGGTAAGGCACAGTGATGAACATACCTGCCAACTGTCCCGAATTTATCAGGATTGTCCCGATTTACAACTCTAAAATGGCCAGAAATCAGGACATCCTGATTTTGAGATATAAGAAAAAAATAAAAAGATAAGGAAAAGTCGCCAATCCTGACCTGTATTCAGTGAATATTTATGCTCTTGTGGCATATATTTGGGCCAAAACCTAAAAAAAGCCTTAATAAAGATAAGAAAAGTCACAAACCCACCTGCATTCAATACATATTTATGCTCTTGGAACATATATGTGAGCTAAAATCGTAAAAAAGTTGCGTCCATCTATGAACATTGTTCATACATGGCAAATGTTCAACTATGCAACGTTTAGCATCCGCATGTGTGCAGTGGCTTTAACAACTCTGGGCGTTATAAAATAATTTTAAATTACTACGAAGGATAATGGTTTATTCAGAGTCTGTCGATAGTCATCGATCGATACCCATCTACACACGGTCTTTAACATGCCCTATTCCTTGTGCATAGCTCGTGTAAAGGCTGCGCGTCGATGGGCATCGATCGATGCATATTGACAAGACTCTGAAATAACCATAAGGTTGACTTGTTACGCAGAATTCTGACTATAAAATGTCAATATTGACATCAATTCTACTACCGTAGGTCCCACTACCATTCGCTATCAAAGTATTGGTGTAGTCTCTTGACGGAAACCAGCAGCTGTTTGAACCGGTAAACAGCACCTGACCATTATCCTTCTTTTAGAAGCTATTTACTGGCAAAGGCTTTACACAGTAAATGTCAGGTAAAGTCAAGTTTTCACTACCATAAAGAGCTCGTGTGGTCTGGTGGAACAGCGCAGGATTCTGAATCAGTGAGTTAGAGTCCCGCTACGGCCAACGGAATATGTCCTTGGGCAAGGCATTTAATCTCAATTGCTTTGTCGACCCGAGCGATAATGGGGAGCTGTTATGGGGAACATTATAATTTAAGTACAGATAGGGTGTGCACATCAGCCATGCAGACACCTTAGTTGAAGTGAAATGAATGTGACGGGTTCCTGATGGCAGTGTAGTAATAACTGGCGACAGCACTTTGCATATATAGTAAAAGGAGCTATTAAAATCCCATTATTATTATTTATTGTTATTCATAGGTCTAACAAAAATATACAGCTCTTTGAAGGGTCACGTTTCTGTTAGCAATAGAACCCTGCACTCTGGATTTTGTTTACACTGTCAAAGGAGTTTTGTTTGGCCCATAGAGTGCCATTGGTTACAATTGCCATGATTGACCATTTGAATTGCTGAAACAAAATCACAACAAGCAGATCTTAAAAAATTGCATTTTCACAAGTACCAGATTTCAATGTTGATCAGAGAAAATGTTTTATCTACCAATTTGGTTTCTAACATCAACACAATTTGCTTGATATACAAAAGGTATGAAGAATCTACCTTGTTGTTTATTCTGTTTTTGTAACATATGGAGATGTTATAGTCCTATTACAGTATACTTGCATTTTTGTATCGTAGGTGTGTTACCAAGGCCGTCATGTATTCATGGGTTATCTTAACATGGAGGAGAAAACTAAAGAAGCAATTGATGCTGATGGTTGGTTGCACTCTGGTGACATTGGCAAAGTAGATAAAGATGACTTCTTATTCATTACTGGACGTATTAAAGGTACATACTGGAACACAGTTAACTCATTTAAATTAACACGAGCACAATTCATTGTGTGTTCAAGTTTTAGGCAAAGCCATCAATAGACTACTTACTTTCACAAGTCCGATAATGCACCTGATTTTACTTATCCTTGTGATGTTCCAAAAATGTTAGTGATCTGGTTAATGTATACAGGATAAGTCACAATAACAGTTTCTTTGGGTAAAATCCTCTAGCTCATGGTGTGTACCAAAGTAGCCTATATATGCATCAATCAATGCTGAACTGTTTACAATGTGGTTTGGGCGGTGCATTTCTCATAGCATTGTGGAGGACATGAGTTGGGCGATTATTGCCTATGAAACTGCCGGAACTCTGTGTGCACTGGTAAAAAGTGATAAATCCATGTTTTTTGAATAATTAGGTTGTTTCCCCTACATAAGAAAAAAATAAAAAGATAAGGAAAAGTCGCCAATCCTGACCTGTATTCAGTGAATATTTATGCTCTTGTGGCATATATTTGGGCCAAAACCTAAAAAAAGCCTTAATAAAGATAAGAAAAGTCACAAACCCACCTGCATTCAATACATATTTATGCTCTTGGAACATATATGTGAGCTAAAATCGTAAAAAAGTTGTGTCCATCTATGAACATTGTTCATACATGGCAAATGTTCAACTATGCAACCTTTCGCATCTGCATGTGTGCAGCGGCTTTAACAACTCTGGGCGTTTTAAAATAATTTTAAATTACTACAAAATATAATGGTTTATTCAGAGTCTGTCGATAGGCATCGATCGATACCCATCGACACGGTCTTTAACATGCCCTATTCCTTGTGCATAGCTTGTGTAAAGGCTGCGCGTCGATGGGCATCGATCGATGCATATTGACAAGACTCTGAATAAACCATAAGGTTGACTTGTTACTCAGAATTCTGACTATAAAATGTCAATATTGACATCAATTCTACTACCGTATGTCCCACTACCATTCGCTATCAAAGTATTGGTGTAGTCTCTTGACGGAAACCAGCAGCTGTTTGTACCGGTCAACAGCACCTGACCATTATCCTTCTTTTAGATGCTATTTACTGGCAAAGGCTTTACACAGTAAATGTCAGGTAAAGTCAAGTTTTCACTACCATAAAGAGCTTGTGTGGTCTGGTGAAACAATGCAGGATTCTGAATAAGTGAGTTTGAGCCCCGCTATGGCCAACGGGATATGTCCTTGGGCAAGGCATTTAATCTCAATTGCTTTGTCGACCCGAGCGATAATGCTGTTATGTGGAACATTATTATTTAAGTGCAGATAGGATGTGCACATCAGCCATGCAGACACCTTAGTTGAAGTGAAATGAATGTGACGGTTTCCTGATGGCAGTGTAATAATAATTGGCTATAGCTCATTGCATACATAGTAAGAGGTGCTATAAAAATCTCATTATTATTATTTATTATCATTCATAGACTAACAAAAATATACAGCTCTTTGAAGGGTCACGTTTCTGTTAGCAATAGAACCCTGCACTCTGGATTTTGTTTACACTGTCAAAGGAGTTTAGTTTGGCCCATAGAGTGCCATTGGTTACAATTGCCATGATTGACCATTTGAATTGCTGAAACAAAATCACAAAAAATGGCAGATCTTAAGAAATTGCATTTCCACAAGTACCAGATTTTAATGTTGATCAGAGAAAATTTTTTATCTACCAATTTGTTTTCTAACATCCAATACAATTTGCTTTATATACAAAAGGTATGAAGAAACTACCTTCTTGTTTATTCTGTTTTTGTAACATGAAGATGTTAGTCTTATTACAGTATACTTGCATTTTTGTGTTGTAGGTGTGTTACCAAGGTCGTCATGTATTCATGGGTTATCTTAACATGGAGGAGAAAACTAAAGAAGCAATTGATGCTGATGGTTGGTTGCACTCTGGTGACATTGGCAAAGTAGATAAAGATGACTTCTTATTCATTACTGGACGTATTAAAGGTACATACTGGAACACAGTTAACTCATTTAAATTAACACGAGCACATTTCATTGTGTGTTCAAGTTTTAGGCAAAGCCATCAATAGACTACTTACTTTCACAAGTCCGATAATGCACCTGATTTTACTTATCCTTGCGATGTTCCAAAAATGTTAGTGATCTGGTTAATGTATACAGGATAAGTCACAATAACAGTTTCTTTGGGTAAAATCCGCTAGCTCATGGTGTGTACGAAAGTAGCCTATATATGCATCAATCAATGCTGAACTGTTTACAATGTGGTTTGGGCGGTGCATTGCTCATAGCATTGTGGAGGACATGAGTTGGGTGATTATTGCCTATGAAACTGCCGGAACTCTGTGTGCACTGGTAAAAAGTGATAAATCCATGTTTTTTGAATAATTAGGTTGTTTCCCCTACAACAATGATGGGTAGAATTTCAAGATATTGTATTGTGCATGATTTTTATGACCAATTAAATTTTGACAATAAATCCGAAGTCAAGTCTTCATGATAATTGTGTATGCATGGTGTGTATTAAGATGAACATTTAAACTTGTTAATTGTATAACCAATTAAATTAGTCTTGTGTTATCACACCTATTGGAGGAAATGTTCTTTTTCTGTACCCTTGAAAGGCTAAAATTTAATTTGTTTGACCTTTACGGCTGTTATCACAACTCTACTTTTTAACTATGAACATAGCAGTTGTAGAGTATTGAAAGCGCACCTTGACGTGGATTCCTCAAGGGATGAAATAAGTTGTGCTCATTTCATTGAACTACAGTATTTTGGAGGATTGAATTTTTCAGTTCGCTTTTTTTTTTACAACGTGTTGCTCTAATTCTAATGCTTGTAAAACACAGATTGCTGAGCATGTTATGCTCAAGTTAAATGATGCAGTATGCAGGCAATCTCATTCAATGAAAACATAATAGGAACCACAGTTTTAAAGATCTCGACCAGGTTTTGTTCCTACAGTGGGAGGTGCTATTGTTCTTGGATTTAATTTGTGAACGCGTGTCTGCAGCAAATACGCAGAGGTGTCTGACGCGAGCGCACATTTTTGAGGTTATTTTGTGCGCGTCTACGCTCAAGACTTAGGAGTACGCGTTGCAAATAAAATCCAACAGCTATAGGCTTCTTCACCCGTGACATTTAATCTCTGACCAGCACTTTGAGTCAAAATTAGGTATGCTGTCAAGCACAAATATTCCTCTCCAATACTGAGTTAAAATTAAGAAAATGTTTTGGAAATGTCCCAAGGTTCATTTTTTGTCATATTTCAATAATCAAATAGTTGATCTCTTATGTATTTGATATTTTCAGATAATCATTAACTAATTCATACATCCTCTTTGTGTTCAAATGGATTTAATATTAAATTTAAATTGTTGTAAATTGACAATTACATATTCCGAAGGAATACATGCATTATGCATTATTCTGCAATGCATTATGGGTGAAAATTAACATGGCATTTTCTTATAGAAATAGTGAATATACAAATGAATGAGAATAAACATGTTGAAGTGAAATATATTTCTCCAAACAGTATAAATATTGTAAAAAACTTGATGGAATGTCTAAAACTTGTGTTCTAAAATGACAAAATGGGCTGAAAATATCAAACCAAGTTGATTTTGTAGTTCCCAGAATAAGTATTTTTCTTCCAGCTCAAATAATCATATTTTATCGTGCACTAGACATGTTACACATTGCCAGCTTTTGTTCATGATTGTAATCTTTGATTTTTTCTTTCTGCCAGAGTTAATCATCACAGCTGGTGGTGAGAATGTTCCTCCGGTCCCCATTGAGGATGAGGTGAAGAAACATGCAGCATTGATCAGCAATTTAATGCTGATTGGAGACCAAAAGAAATTCCTCTCCTTGATAGTCACACTAAAGGTTGGTGATAAACATAAGGCCAAAAAATAATTGTTGCCCTCCGGGGAAAAAATTGGGTCAGGCGGTAAGGATTTGTTTTTTACTTTTCCAGAAAATCTCTAAAAACAATGCATGTTGTAGTCATCTGACAACATACAGGCATGAGAATCTTCCTGTTTAACAGGAATTCCTGCTTTTTTGTGGCCAATTTCTGTGTTTTCATGTATTTTTAAAAAGCCTGTTTCCTGTTTTTTTCTCAATTTTCCTGTTTTTTCATGGAATTTCATTCTCATGCCTGCAACATAGCTAGATCATTTTTCAGTTATTTCTGACATGACACCAAAGATTTGTTAATTTAGCACATTTATTGTTAGCTTCTGTGCTAGAAACAGTGAGTTTAATAGAAAGAAATTGTAACAAAACAAAACGAAAAAATCCTGACCCGATTTTTGCAAGATCTTTTTAGGGTCGGTCGGACAAGAGGAACACAGCAAATTTGTAGGCCTTACAGTTACTGTATGTGGGTGATCACTGATATAGAACTTTTTTCAAAGCTCTGCATTTGTTTTGTAGCTACTAGAATATGCCCGGCCTTTTTACATATGTGTAAGCCTCCATCTCAAACAAGGAGTAAAGTATTCCATTTCTTCATTTTTGTGTTAATGATAGGTGATAATAAATACAGAAGTTGTAATTTAACATAATTGATTTTATACAGAAGTTGTAATTTAACATAATTAGTTTTTTACAGATTCACAATATGTATGGTACTTTAAAACACCAGCAAAGTTTTATTTCAATAAAACTTAGTGGAAATATGTCATAATTTTACTTTTTCTAAGGACCATCAACAGAAAGAAATATGGCTTAACTGATCTTTGAATGTGTTGACCTTTGTTTCCCCTTTCACTGCATAACGAGCTTTGATGGACCAGGGGCCGATTTCACTAACATTTAGCGATGATCGCTAACCCTGTTATGATTGCGACCATCGATAATTGTTAGTGAAATCGGCTCTAGAACTTGAGTTGTGGATATCATGTAAAGTTTACCGAGGTGTCATTCAATCTTGATAACATGGTTTTTCCAAATCTTTTAAAAAGTAAACTAACAACTTTTCTCTAAAGTCTCAATTTTTTTGTTTTACAAAATCAAAATTCTGTTTTTAAATTTGCCATTTTCTTTGTTACTCAAAATTATGTATAAAAACACTATTTTCTTTAAACTTGCATGATTACCTTTTGGAATAGAAGTAATGTGTCACAACTAGCCTATACCTGCACAAAGGCAAGTTGACTTTCCTATTCAGCGATAAATAATATAAATATTATTACCGTCTATAGGAATTGCAAAAGCATCTTTATTAGATATTTTTTGCTAAAAAGAAAATTGAATTGAGGATTTTCTCGCTTAAATCACAAATATATTACCATATTACCAAATACAATAATGACATGGAATGAAAAACAATCATAATGATGTACCTTTTTCCATCCAGTCTATGATGTATTTTTATGATGTATTTGACTTGCGCTGTTTCCCTGATTTTGTGGAATGGTAATTTGTGAGATTCTGGTGTTAGGGTTAACACCACTGAATCTCAATATCTGAATTTTAATGTAAAATGTACATGTTCACATGTTTGTAAATTGCAAGTGATTTGAATAAACATTATTGCCTGCCACAAACTAATATGGAAGTAAACATGTAAAATGTCATAGTTTGTTTCAATATATTTAAAATCATTTTCAGTTTTTGTAATGTACTACAAATTTTCAGGATATTAATTTAGCATGATTTCCCATTTCCTGTATTACATTTCCAACTCCTGTGATTGTCCATTTTCTGTATGTCAGAAACCAACTTTTTGTAGGCAAAGTTGATGTTGTATCAATTGTTGAAACTATTTTTTCTCTTTCAAAATATTACACTAAATAATCATAATCATATTTAAATTAAGGAAATACTTGTTTCATATGAAACGATTAAACTCAAGGAAAAGTGATTCAATTGTGTGGTTAGACCTCAAAAGCACATGTGACTTTTAGTCAAACCATGTGGCAAGTAGTCAGTGCAATCACTTAAAAGAATTGAAGTGATTAAAACATCTAGCTTGATAATGATAAACTAAGTGTTCAACCTTAATGACTGTATTTCAGCCAAGATTAAATAGATTGTAACATATAGTGAATTAAAGTTCAAAGCAGATATAGTAGACTGGTATATTGACCATGAAGATAAGAGATGATAGAACTATCTGAGGTGATAAAACTGTCTGGTGAACTTCTCTTGAACTTTCTAAAAATGCATTCAGTTATGATCTAGACAAGTGAAATGGACAGCCACATAATTTTTTTAATGTTCTAAAGTATACAAAAAATGCTTTAACATTTGTAAAAATTTAAAAAAAAAATCAATGGAGCATTATTTTAAAAGCACATAATGATTGACTTTTTTGTGCTTTCCCTATACTTTATGTGTTAAATCGAGTGAATTTAGGGGGAAAAATATGTACTTTTTGAGATGTCTGAATCTCGAAAACGAGCACGGTGACCTATTGTGTTTTTTTTAATTCTAGATTCGTTCTGAGCACAAATAAATACCAAATACTAGATTTTTAAGAAAATCAATGGAGATTTTGCATCTGTGAGAAAAGTCCTAGGTCACAGAGTTTTGAAAACCTAGCAGCAGGTCATCAAAAGTCAAAATTAAAACATCCCAGCCATAAGGCATGCTGTTGTGTTTTCATATCTAGATCTGCCCCACAAAGTAAAATCACAGTATGTACATTTCTAAAGCATAGCAGATACATCCTATGTATAAGCATGCAATTTTTTTAATGCACTCCCATGGGAAAAAGGTGTACTTGCACATGCTTGATTTAGTAGATACTGCCTGAAGTTATGGAAGAGAATTGATTTAGGTATTCAAACATGCCACAGAGTTGTTCATCGCGAATCAACAACGAAAATCTTCCTGAAAACGTATGAATTACATTCTAAATGTTTTCAATTTAACAGATATACTTTGTCATTTTTGTAGTCGTTTTCATTCAAATTTTTTCTCATGGTGTTACATTTTAACCACTATGTTAAATTTTCATTCAGAATGAAAACTTTCATTTTGATTTTTTCTCATGGTGTAAAATTTTTGTCATGGAGTAAAATGTTTCACCATTTATGAAAGTGTTTCATGATGGTGTTCAACGGGGCATAGATCAATCTCATTAGGTCGAGAACATTAATATCATAATTACCTTGGTCTTTTGATTATAATCTGAAATCTGTCCTTGACAGGTACTGTGGATTTTATTCTGCTGAAAAGATTTTCTGATTCCTTTGATTTTTCTCCAAAGAGAAACATTTTAATTTGGAATTTTTATCACTTTCTTGATTTTTTATCATTCTATTTGTAGTTTTAGCGGGTTATTCCGATCGATAATATTGTCTAGGAACTCGAGGTCAATATGCATTCAGCTCTATGGATTTTCAAGATGGTAAAAATGACAAAGTATATCTACAGCTTAAGCCTACTCATTTTCATAAAAAAATATTTAGCATATCTGAAGCAAAGTGCTAATTTGTGAATGTTTGCTGGTTTTATATTATCAATTTTTCCCAAGCACCGGGCTTTTGTTCGTATGTGCCCGATGCGCGATGATCAGTGCACCGACCTTTGTGTACTGCGTAAATGCACTTCCGTAAAAGCCGTGCCCGTGACGCGCTAATTTGAATATCAACTGTGGATTCATCACGGATCAATAACGGTACGCTCCGGTATAAGAAGATAAAGTGAGTTGTTGAACGTCTGCTCATTTGTGCAGGATTTCTCCAAGGGAAAAGAAGTAACTTGCAATATATCTACAATACACTTACTGCATTTTGACTTAGTTGGGCAGAGGTGAGGAATTTCACAGCTGTGATGTAGGTCCGTCCTGGGTCATAATGACAAAATGTGCAGCACAAAATGTTTAACAAAAAGTTTGTAAACTTGTTGTGTCTTGTTGATTCTGTAGGTAAAAGTTATTGAAGAAACGCAGGAACCTACAAATGAGTTAAACAGTGAAGCTCTGGAAATCTGTAAGTCAATTGGCAGCGAGGCTACCACTGTTGCACAAGCCCAGAAATGTGACAAGGTGAAGCAACATATTCAAAAGGCAGTGGACAAGTATAATGAGCAAGCAACTTCCAGGGCACAGAGGGTCCAGAAATTTCTCATCTTAGAAAAGGACTTCTCCATACCAGGAGGGGAAATTGGTAAGTGCAACTTATGTTGCAATATCCCACACTCCAGGTCAAACAATAATTTATTGGACAGTACAAACAGAAATCCAGAGTGCAGGGCCTATTGTTTGTAATTGCAAACCCCATCCTGCATTTTTGTTTACATTGTCCAATAAATTATTGTTTGGCCTATTATCACCTTTACTTGGTCTTGGAGCTGGTGTTGGAACATGAAAATGTTGAGTTCAAGACATAATCTCAATCAAAGGGTCATATCAAAAGAAGATGACTTAAGTAGATGAGAGCAGAGGGCAGAATCAGAATTCATAAAACAAAACATGCAACAAATTATTCAAATCATAATGCAAAAAAAGGAAATGTTCACCCTTTACAACATTTTTGAAACTTGTAGCAAGAATTATTTTCACAGGCATTTGCACAAGCTTTGTCAATATAGCCCTTATTGGGTTTATGCATAGCCTTTACTGTTCAGAAGCCTTGCATTCAGGTTGCACAGTCTCTCTGATCACTTATATGCCTTGTTGTGAAAAATAAGAAAACAATTTTGCCTTTTATTGACTGCTTGTAACTGATGGCTAAAAAAATTGTATTTGAAAGAATGTAAATTGTGACATACTCAATATCAAAAAGATGTTTTTGCTGTGTGCCTGAGTGTGGCTTACTTTTGCAGTCTATTGATTTTGAGTAAAGTACTATTCAACATGCAATAGGCAGACCTAGGTCTTAAAAGCAAATGCTCTTGAAACCGAGCCAAGAACATTAAAAAAATCTGGTTATATAATACTCAGTCTGTACTTACACATCATTCAATCAAGATTTTAGTCACCTGACAAGACTCATTTAGGACTGGCCAAGTTTCCATAGTTTTGTGATCACAACAAAAATAACCACATTTGACTGCAAGTAATGTAGCATGTTGCATTCGAGTATAGCACAGCTTGGTAATTACCGTTAACATGTTGAACTGAGCGCTTAATTTTGAGATTTTAGTTTATTTCTGATTTGCCTTTAAACTCATCACTCTTTACATTTTAGTTTACCGAGTGTTGTTGTCGACATGTAATATGGTATGTCATCTTAACTCTTAACTCTTGCATATGGATTGATTGTTTTGGTTTATGTTCTTTTATCTAATAGGTCCCACTTTGAAGCTGAAAAGACCAATCGTATCAAAGAAATACAAAGGGGAAATTGATGGAATTTATGGTGAATAAAGACTTATTCAATATATTGCTGGTTGTATAGTGGAGATACATGCTACTGACTGGATAAACTTACATGAACAAAAAACAATGTGGCATGTTGGCCAGGATTTCTGCACCAAAGGATTATAAAATATTGATCGCTGGCAAATCAGATTAAGTCTATCAATACTTAAGAGTCAGCTGGATATCATAGTGACTAAAGTGCAGTATTACAATGGTTTTGTCATGAACTTGCATCGAGATTAATGATAACACATGGTGATATCATGAAAGACATGATGGGTTTTTGTCTTTGAAATTATGCAACAATATATATTTGATTTTGCTCACTTTTGAGTATTCAATACGCCAGCAAATCTTGGGAGGTTTGAGTTCAACGTGCCAGTTTAAGCTTGTATAACAGTTAATTAAGTAGGTGGGAATTGGGAAGTTGATAATATTTACTAAAATATGTTATAAATAAGACCAGGATGATGAACTTATATATGAAGGGTATGCATTTAATGGTATGCAAGTAATATTATTAAGATATATTTAGATATTTCAGAAAATCTTTTGTTCAGGTTGAAAATTATGAAAAGTATTCAGTTTGGATGACAGGACATAGAAGAGAATAATTTCTCAAAGAGGTGGAATGGATTGTACTTTTTCTTTGGATTCTAGTCCAATTTGCAGCGTGGTTGAAATTATTGTCATATATATACAAAACTATACAGTTGCTGTGTGCGTGTTCCATACAAGCTCATTTTCCCCTTTCAGTGTGAATTTACTTGTTATACAAAGAAACCCTTGTTTGGCTTGTGCCATTATGTATAGACCAACTATTGAACCAATAAGTTATCAATGCAAATCTGTACATAATATTTTGACTTGTGCTTTGGTATCACCAGTAAAACCTTTGATTCAAATAAGCAATAAGAATGCATGAAGTCTTGAGGGACTATTACAAGTCACTGTATAAGAAGTCTCCATAGAGACACAGTAGTTGTAGATACTCTATAGATAAACCACCAGTCCTGATTCCTTTAACCATGAGGGCAAAATAATGCAGAGTATCATGGGCCCACAGAATACCAAGCTTTGTCTCAAGCCATGTGGGTGCATATGACCCCTTACTCTGCATAGTTTTTCCATGGTTAAATATTAGGCAAAAAATGGTTGTGTTGCCCTGTTGGGATAAGTTGTAAAGTGGGCCAGTTGGTTGGAATTTCTTTCTTTTTTTTGTGTGTGTAAAAACAGGAAAACCTGGAGGAGACTTTGACCTTCAAAATCGCTAAAAACAATGCATGTCCATGATAAGAGGCATATGACGACATAGGAAGATCATTTTTCAGTTATTTCTGACATGACACCAAAGATTCGTAATTTAACACATTTATTGTGAGTTTCTGTGCTAGAAACAGTAAGTTTTAGATAAACAATTTGTAAAAAAAGGCCAGCTTTTAGCAGGATTTACGGTCGGTCTGAAAGGGCAACACAAGTATTTTTTGGCCTTATTGAATTTGTCTAAGTAAGTTGATAGGCTGGTCACAATTTGGTTGTATCCTCCATGTCTCATTTCCTTTTTATAAACACCCATTGATAAATGTATTCCATTTTCGAAGTGAACACACAGAAGTTGGTGAGATTCCACTTGACAAAGGAGAACATAAACTTGGTGTGCAGTGTCATGCCGTGTTGAGTGAATGCAGTGCACACTTTCTTTTTGCGATTTGGGTATTTCATGGTATTCTCTGTGTTGTTTTCACAGTGTTTGTTTCCACCACTTATTGGGGATTTTGTGGGATTCCCCTTGTTGTTTTCACCGCGATGAAGATATGTGATGTAGGTCCGCGCCAAGCTATTGGTTACATAATAACGACTTAGCGGGTCAAGTTGAAAGTAAGAGAATCGCTAAGTGCCCGTATGTGAACTGCTATGACAAAATGATGACACACAGCTATATAGCTCTAACCATGATGCAGAATATTACAAAACAAAGAATATTTTGCAGTATAAGGCGACAAAAAAAACCCTGTTTTATGTGTGTGTGAGTGGACCTTTCAAGTAGCGTCCATCGGTCGTGTGATTTTTTTTCAAAACAAATTTTCTCCAACATATTTTTTTGCCTAAAATAACCCCAAAATCTGAAAAAATTGGGAGAAAAACTGAACTTAAAAAAAAAAAAATATTAAAAAAATTAATAATTTTTTTTTAAATTTTGGTCAAAAGACCGCTAATTTTACATGATTTTGGTAAAACAGTTCAAAAAAGTTCAAGAACACAAATTTATCGGGCCCATAAAACTGGGTTTTTTCCGTTGCCTAAGTATTGGTTTTTAATTGGATCAAGACAAAAAAGCTATATTCACATGTTGTGTGTCATTTTAAAGCTTGCATTTTGAAGAATTTAGAT
Source organism: Ophiothrix spiculata (assembly GCA_000969725.1). NCBI lineage: Eukaryota > Metazoa > Echinodermata > Ophiuroidea > Amphilepidida > Ophiotrichidae > Ophiothrix > Ophiothrix spiculata. Next base: position 3,725 of record JXSR01S014935.1, on the reverse strand, counting down.
CTGCATTGATCTCAGATTACATTTGTCAACTTTATATTATGTAGTAACAGTTCACATTTGAAAATCACTTAATAACGTGGTTGAAAATTACATTATGGTTGTAATGTAATGTTGAAGATATGGTAGAAAGGTGATGTAGAAGACATGTAGAAATGAGTGTAGTCACTGTTGTACATAATGTAATGGGCCTTGTCGCTAGTTGCCAGTGAGTGTAAAGAATTCAGTGTGTCTACACAAATCAGATGGAAATTTATTTTTGATAAGGAAAACTAAAAAAAATGGATTATAAATATATTGACTGTTGTTGAAGTATGAGTTACTAGGTTCGATTCATTGTCGTGAAGATTACAACATCATGTTTTAATCCCATGAGGGAAAATTTCTCATTTGTCTGTCCAAAGTTTGTTGTTAAAGGAGCATGGTCCCATATTTTAAAATTTAGACTGGTTTTATATGATAGATCACTCAAGAAGCCTAATTTCCAAATTTTAGTTAAATCGGCCAAATCGTTTTGATTTTGCTAGTCATTATGTTTTCTATAGCTTCCTATATACTTTGCTGTACTTTTAATTTTTGTTACCATCATTTTTATCCATATTTCCCAAACTAAACATGCTTCAGCCGTGAAATTTCACATGGAATATATATGAGAAAAATATGAGTCACATTTTGGTACCAAACGCAGCAAAGGTTTGAAAAAAAGTTAAAGCAATTGGACCATGTTCCTTTAAATCATTTATCAAATAAAATATATGAGTGAGTGTTTATTCTGTAAAATATTGGAAATTCAGTTAACAAATGGCACTCCTGTGGATGATCTACAAACCCAGTACTTTGAAGTTACCTACTCTTGAAAAGCTGAGATTTTAAACCTTTATGAAATTTTGAGTCCATGAGCAGTATCAAACATTGTTTGATACCGGTCTAAATTGAAGATAGATCAAATTCTTCAATTCTCTGGCCGGTAGAAAAATGATGTTTTAACAAACTAGATACAAGAATATATTATTTTACGAGGTGACATGCACAAATGAATGTTATTTCCCTCATGAGACCTGAAAGCTATGAAAAAAATGTTGTTCATATGAATAATGCTTTTGATTAATTTATGGACAGTAGCTTTATAAGAATCTGAAAACTGTACAATGGAAATATAAAATGTAAAAACAAAAAAGAATAGAAACAACGTAATGGTAGTTTAGATTGCAGTTACCTTTATCAGATGCATACAAATGCATTGTGAGAGTTTCAGCCTAGTTTTGAATTAACCAATCTGGTTCAAATAAATAATGGAGCCACAATATGTATATAGCATATTAGTGTAGAATGTAAGATGACAAAAGGTATATTACCATGCTGTGTGTGGTGTGGTAATCGGACAATTTTGAGTACTTTTAGATTACATCCTCACGAGAGAGACTTTATACCTGGCATATGTCAGGGATTTATAGAAGGGTGACAAATGTATATGACATCTCTCAGTGTACAACAAAAAGAATGCTCAATTTTGAAAGCTCATCAATTGTTGTGTTGATAACAGTGATGCAGATACTCGTATACAAAGCTTGGGTCAGTTGATTTGAATTGTAGAATTAGTTTTATATAATTGAACATTTGGCTTCATTCAGTTTATTTTTTCTGTAAGGTCTTGTGGAAATCTTACACATAGAATTTATTTGGTAGAATTATATTGGACTTCGGACATAGGATTGTAATGTTCATGTAAGTTACTTGACCTGCATAGATAGACCCTTCTCCTATATCCTTATAGGCAAAATAAACATTTATTGGATAACTTACACAAAAATCCATGGTAGGGGTTGCATTCACAATTAATGGGGCCCTGTACTCTGGTTTTTGTTTACATTGTCCAGTAAATTATTGTTTGGCCTTTAGTATTATTTTGAAACCCCTACAAACATAATGAGCAATATGCACACACCTCCCACCCACCCCACAGAATTAAACAAAGACAAAATTTGTTAAATTATTTGATTTTCTTTGACACACATTTGTTCATTATAATTCAGCAGAATCTATGTATGCATGTGTATGAATTGCAGGCCTGTTAATTATACGTAAGTGGTCAGGCCTGCATTAAACAACACAGCATGCTTTTGTTCTTAGTGAATAAGATGGTCACAATATTCGATAGTTGTTACAAAACTAATGGCATATTGAAATTGATATAGTGCTTTTAGGCTAGAAACATTCCTCTTTGATTTGTAAGAAACCAATCACCAAATTTAGAGCTTCCCTTGCTTATTGATTGCTGTTGAAATCAATAATGTGTGTGATTTGTGTGCAAAATTAAATACTGGTAAATCTTTTGAAAACAAAATTTATTATCTTTTGAATTATATTATCTGTCATGCTTCTAGCAAAATTTTATGTATGTAAAATGTGTGCTGTTTTATGTACAAAATGGTTCTTGAAAGTTGTGCGTGACATGGACAAAGGGAGTGAGGATTGTTAAAAAGGCAAAGTGGGACAATAACATTTGTGGTGTAACATTGATCATGATGGCTATAAAACTGTGAAATGGTTCTTACAACTATATACCAATCCGACAAAGTTAATTAGTGTGTCCCTGATGATAAAATGTGGTGTTTAAACCTTGGGATTCATATATCAACCTTGTTTTGGATAATATATATATATACACTAAAAACATAATACATGCTATTCATGTAGTTCACATATCAAATATAATATAATATGTATTTGGTAAACACTTGTCAGATTTGTGAATTGGAAAGATTGGTGTATAGATTTTAACTGAAAATATAACGGCTAATCCAAAATATGGATACTCTATATTTAAAACAATTGCATTGCATTGTCTTCTCATTTCAGACTTTGTGTGTTAATTTAAGGAAATTTTGGAATAAGCTACAAGTTGAAAGTATTTAACGGTTTGCAATAGCATAAATTTGTTGTTCAAATTTTGCTATGGACATTATTGCTCGGACCATTACTGTGCCTTGGACAAAAAATTATTTGTTTGGTATTGCATGGGTAAGTGGAGTCATCGTATAATATTTAAAGGTTTAGGTTTATGACTATACATTTATTTGGTTAAAAGACAAGAAAACCAAAATGACTGTGGTTGTTTGTGGGGTTTGTGCAGCTTAAAAGATTCTACCTTGTAAAATAGCACCTCATTTTGCTTTGTGGCCCTACCCTGAGCGAATGCTCTACGTTGGGGTGCTGTATACAGTACAAACCTATCAAGCTAAGCTTTTTTGCTATGTATAATATGCCACTTGGAATGTGGATAAACTTAGACAAACTGCCTGAATTTCACAGAATAAGTATGACAGGAGAAAGCATGTAGCTAACTAAGGATCTAAAAATACTCTAAAAAGGAAAATTGGTTTGATTTATTGATTCAAATATCCATTCACACCAAACAAAGCAATTTTTTGTCTATTTTTCCTTCCACTAATCTCTATCATGCCTTTTGTTAATATACTCGCTATATCATATCAAAGTACTGGTGTGTTTCATTCAAAAGTACTTTCCAATTGTCTGTGTAAGCTTTCTTGATCTCCAGGCCAATATTGGTACCTCGTATGTATATTAAGAATATATATATATAGTTTTGTGAACATGATATATTGGTGCATATTAATCTACCTGCATATCACTAGTGTATGCATATTATACTCAGGCCAAAGTCTGTGCTTGTGCTCATTGTATGATATACTTAAAGCAATGTTTCA
>JXSR01S014930.1:9840-19866 GCA_000969725.1 Ophiothrix spiculata | reverse complement strand
ATCTCTGTGATATAGTAAGAGTTAAGAGAAGGGGTCTGGTATAGAATCTTTGTATTTTTCTCCCACCACCAGACCTAATCACAGGAAATAAATACCAAAAAATAGCTGATAAGCCACCGGTTTTTTATGAGATACTTTTTTAAACCATACCTATTATATTTGTAATATGGGCCTCAAAAGAGTGGTGGATGTAGGTGCCAGGGTCCTTATAAGTGAGTTGGGATTAAGGCTGTACTTGTTAAATCTAAAATGTGGATGCAAATGCTTACAATTTTCTCCTTTGTTTATACTCCTTTCTTTATTTTTTCTCCCTTTTTTCTTTTCCTTCTTTTCTCCTTTTCTTCCCTTCTCTCTCCACTTTCCTATTTTCTTTTCCCCTTCTTTTTTGCCGACAGAATCGATGATGGGGTGTCATACCCACACATCTCTCTTCTGGGAACGCCCTTGCGCATAGTAATAGCATAAACCCAGCGCTATTAAAGTGCATGGGATAAAATGATAGAAGTAACTGTACTCATCTTAATGAGAAACAGCTGCCTTCTATGCAATTAAACAGATTTCTGTTTTTCAAAACAAAACGTAAAAGTACAATTCAATGGATAGTTATTGTGAACATAATCATTATGCATAGTCCATTTTGGCAATTACGTTCTGCATTTTTGAAAGTTTAAAGGGTTTCTTTTCAGAATTTGAGGAATGTTGAGTGATAACAATTATCAATGACCTAATTGTTTAAATGACTCTTTGTGCTTGATGTATATTAAACGCAAACGTAACAAAACTCAATATGTAACAAAGTTTGAAACTTAAAGAAATTAAATGACACTGTAAACAGTTACCATTTTTAATGTTAAAACTGTATGATATTTACGGTTGTTTTAATGTTCTCACGATTGATCCTAATTTTACAATAAAGTATCCGTAAACTGAACAAAGTTACACAAATTATTTAAATCGCATGTTACTGCAAAAGGATGGCAACTTAACTGCAAGGTAATTTCACTATAAAGTTTAGGGGTTACTGTATGTTTTGCAGTCTTCAAGTTCCATGTTATGTTGTTGTTGTTATTGTTGGTCGTATTATTATTGCAAAAGTTGATATAATAATTTTAAGTTGTTGTTGAATTTAATGGTCGACCTAGGGTAATGAGAGCATTTCTGGATTCCCACACAGTCAATATCATATTAGATGAATCACTTCTCTAAACAACGTTCATCACAACACTATATAAGCCTACAAACCACACAAAGGCATGGGAATAATGACATTGACAACAAATCACACTTAGCTTGTGTCGTATTATCTTTCTCCATACACACATAAATACATATAAATCCACACAAGTTGTTAATGAAATTCATTTGCCAACCCAGGGTAATCATAGTCAGTTGATATATTTTAAACTTAGATATACTTAACACAGGGTGTCCAAAATTAACTGGGGGAGTTCTATAAAAACCCGTGCTTGGTATTATCATCAGCCCCTGGTTCTTTTACTTGTTTGCTATTATAATAATGTGTTTTTATGCATCTATCTCTGTGATATAGTAAGAGTTAAGAGAAGGGGTCTGGTATAGAATCTTTGTATTTTTCTCCCACCACCAGACCTAATCACAGGAAATAAATACCAAAAAATAGCTGATAAGCCACCGGTTTTTTATGAGATACTTTTTTAAACCATACATTTCCTAAATAAGAATTAACTCAGATTACAGGCAATGTAAAATAATTGGCAATTTTTACAGTGATGTCTTGGAATTATAATCATATTATTTTTTCATAGAAAAGGTCTATATCTCCATCTAAACCGGTAACCCTCACGTCGACTCCCTGATCCTATACATTTTTTGCCACGAGTGTCCCCCCCGGGGGGGGGGGGCACTCAGATTTGGAGCTGTACACAACCGCGTTCAAAAAACGCGTGAAATGGGTGCTTTTTTCAAAGTCGGGCACGTTACGCGCGTTACGCGTTTAGCTATTAGGGGCGGAAAATCAAGCATTTACGTAAAAAAAGGTGTGTTTTGAAAATCGTTTCTAACGCGTTTAGCGTCTCTTTCAAAATTCCATGTCCAACTTTCTCTTTTATTAAAGAGTGAACTCCCCTGTTTGCCGGGCCAGATTTGGGGATTTCTTTATTTTCCGCTTTCGATACGAGACACTCTGGATACGCGTTTCCAGATAATTGCAACATCATCGCAGTGGTCCACAAGTCTTCCACAGTCGAGTGTCATCAATCCACGTAACGGCAAGTATTAAAACGTTGACCTGCTATACATGTACCATACACAAATTCAACAAGAGACTAATGTCTAAATGGGCGGTATATATAGGACACGATTAATAGAAGCTAGTAAATTTAGAGACGAGGGATTTCTAAAACGCAAATTTAGGATACGTTTTACGTGTATTTTTTATTGGGTCACGTATTAAAGAAAATATTACAAAAATTAAATTGTATTGTATAATGTCATTATCATGTCAGATACTTCAAACTAAAGTAAAAACAACATGCAAACTAAAGTGAGTCATTTAGTCCATATGATAGTATACCGAACATTTCATAATCTATTCTACGGGTTTAAAACATTAAAGTTTCTAAAGCTCTCTTGTTATATCTTCAAATTTGACAGATGTATGGTTAGGGCGTAATTTTGTCCAAAACTTGTTAAGGGTACTTTTTTTAAAAAAAGTTCGCGAAAACCTGTTTAGGGCATGATTTTGAGAATGGACCAAAACCTGCTTAGGGTGGGTCTGAAAAAAATTTGAATGCGGTTGTGTACAGCTCCAAATCTGAGTGCCCCCCCCCCCCCCCCCGGGGGGAGTGTCCGAACAATAAGCATATTAAAGACAGAACTGGAAAATGATACACTTATAGATATTCCATAATTATTTGTTTAAATCCTCAATTTCAATTGGTACCATCCAACACAGAACAAATATATAATAGTGTGAGAGGTCCGAGTATAGATCATTGCAGTACACACTTATTTAGACTTTGCATTGTTTCATGATACTGTCAAGTTGAAAAAGAAAGCATGGACTGTAACTCTGTTCTTTTGTATGCCCTTTTAAAGGCATAAAAAGCAGCTCCGCATTCAAGTGGTTTGAAAAGAACAATAAGAATATCAAATTTTACAAAATATAATCGTTATAAAAGGTGATTTTTTTTTCTATCAGCACATTCTGATGGGGACTATTTTTCGTACATTTTTGTGCACAACGAACACTCAATTTGTTGAGTATTGTTGTGTATTTTTCCTCCATAAGCATGTAGTTCCTTTCAAGATGTGTGCATATCTTTATACCTAATAAAAGTGCTTTTTTAATACAAGGTGCTTCTTTGTATTGATTTTCTTCTGTATATTGCATTTATCTTAATAAAGTAAAAAATGCCATCATGGCGGCACTAATCTGAAACATTTTTTAAAACGGAATCGAAAACAAAACAAATGTTTCGTTTCAACAAAATATATTTAATGCAATTATATACAAACGTTTTAAAAAGTCAATGTCAATTAATTGTCATCGATGCTCATACAGGTTTCATAACTCATTAGCACTGAGGCCTGCTCATTAGTTTTATGATGTAATATTAAATTTTTCAAAATGATGTTGAATGCACTATTGCAGATGCATAAATTGGCGTATTTAGAAGAATGTATATTGAGTAAACAATGCTGATTGATATAACAATATAACAATGACCTTATTAATCTGAATTACAATTAAAAGTCAATTCATTTATATATTTGAATATTTGGATATCCAACAATATTTATTAAACTTATGTAATTTTATGACCTGATTAATCTTAAGTACAATGAAAAGTCAATTTAATCATATATTTGAATATTCAACAATATTCATTAAACTTGTGTAATTTTATGACCTGATTAATCTTAATTACAGTGAAAAGTTAATCACTTATTTAAATATTTGAATATCCAATAATATTCATTAAACTTGTGTAATTTTTGAATTCACTTTGCATAAAATTTACATATGATAATGAAATAGAAAAACACGGAAAAACAAACACTGAGTTTTAATAAAAAATATGAGATATGTAAATGCAAACATTTATGTAAATTATCGGCAATGACCATTGTATACTCATTTGGAAGACTAGGGCTTTTTGAAATGTTATTCATTGTTAAGGGTTATTCCCCTCCATGTTCAGTTGGCATGAGCCCCCAAAAATAACGAGTTTTGTAAGAAAAACGTGTTTTCATTAAGATGACAATTAGAAAAGTGGACAAAATCACGAAAAATATAGTGTTTGAACTCATTTATGAATTTTATCACACCAAACAAGTCTGACTTGTTTACTGTCACTACGCAAAAGTACAGCGAATTTGATTGTGACCTCTCCTGCACAAAATGATCCTATAACACTCCTCAATAGGGCTGTGGTAAAAATAGAATGGTCCCTTGCAGTATATATTTGACATCTTAAAAGGTTTTAAGAAGTTTTTAAGATGTCATATACCGTCCAGAAACCACTCCACATTCATTACATCCCTATTTTGTAAACTGGGGGCGTTGATGGATCATTTTGTGTTTTACTTCGGCGCAGTCAAGCGTGATCAAGACATTTAATCGCCTGTTTGTCACTCTATTACATATACACATTCCATATGACCACTCAACTTGAGTAGCGAAGTGACCTTGATCCAGGCATTGTCAAATCAAATTGGACCTAAAATCACGTTTTTTGACCATTTGTGTTGTTGCCCCTACCAGTACGTGAGAGGATGGATCACATTCGGAGCTCAGTTTTACACTCAACTAGATTACCTATTAGATCTGACCAAAAGCGACACAGCTCAATGACGCAGTATTGACCTCGGATGTTAGCAAGCTTGTTTTAAAGTATGTTGACGACCTAACCATTGTTGAGAATACGTTCATTAACAAATCACCCACCATCCAAGAAGAGTTAGACAATTTTGATCAATGGGCCACTAATAATAAAATGACTTTAAATCCTAAAAAAATGCATGTTTATGGATATTACTTTCTGCAAGGAAGCAGAAACACATGGACCACTCAATCTGTCTGGTGAAGTGCTCCAAACAACTGATTGTCTGAAGATCCTGCGCGTCAAAATCACTAAAGATCTAAAATGGGATGTGCACCTTACTGATGTTATTAAACGGGCCAGTGGTAGATTGTTCATGTTAACCAGGCTTAGAAGATTCGGTTTACCACTCCAGGATCTTAAGACAATCTATGTTAAATTCATTAGACATCTTGTTGAATATACAGCACTATGCTATTGAGCGAGTGCAGAAAAGAAAGATAAAAGAAAATAATTCTGGGAAACCAATACAACTCTTATACCGATGCAATGAAGAAATGTCAGTTACAAGAACTACGTAAACGTCGTGATCAAATTTGCATTCAGTTTTCAGACAAACTTCTGAATAACCCCAAGTTTCGCGACTGGCTGCCATGTTTTCGTGGAGAGGTTAGCAGATATATGTTACGTGATGCATATTTTCTCTCCACTCCGATAATTCGCACTCAGGGGTATGCTAACAGCCAAATACCTTACATGGTCAGCCTGTGGAACAAGGGCACTTCAGATGTTTGATCTTGCAGTTTTTTCATTCTTTTGCTTGTGAGTTGGTAGATGTTGTGCCCGGTGTCTTTCAGGTGTGATGTGCGGTGTAAGTGATGAGATGTGGGTGTTGGGGTGTGTGTTTGCTGTGTTCTACTTGTTGTAAGCAAGGTATGCGTGTTTCTGCATTTTTTTCTTCAAAAAGGTAGAATTTTGCATTATGTTTTTTTGTAAAATGTATTGAATTCAGCCATTGGCTGCTATGTACATTGTTGTTGAATAATAAAGGTTTCCAGATATTTTCCTCGTAAATCGACCATTGCATGAAAAAGTTGTTCAAAATATTTTATTGAGCAAACGTGTCTTATTTTAGGTATTTTAAGGCCCAAAAAATAAATAAGTCTATTTCCTACAATAGCAGGTCTGAATATTGCAATGCGGAAAGCGGTATTTTTATTTTTGTTTTTATAATTCTTGAAAAAGTAATGCGCACCGTGTTTTGCCAACTGATTGCTCAATGCGTCTCTTTTCCCAATTTGTACGTTGAATTATTTTTTATTTTACTCTATTCATTTGTTTTCAAATTTATCTTATTTGAGGTGTTTTTCCTTTTATTTCATTTCTTGTTATTTTACGTAAATAAAGATTTTTAAATCTTTGTCACAAAAATATCAGGAAAATAATTTGGTATTTCTTTTTAGTCTTCAAACTTATTATTTCAACAGAATTATAATGCATACTTATAATAATTAAAGGGACTGGCCTAGATCATGTCCGCTGATTTTCTGACTTGTTTCCACATGTATCGATAGTACATGATTATACTAACATGTCCTACCAGTAGTTTCCGCTGAATTTGTGTAAAAGAGGAGAAAAATAAAATTAATTACCAGCTGTATTTTTTGTCGCAGGCGAGAAAAAATGGTTGAAAAAGTGTTTCTAATTTCAAATCTTAAAAAGATCATGTTTCTACACATGTGATGGGTGAACACAATTTTTTTTGAAAAAATTGTTTCTCTTTTGATATGTATTAACTTATCTCCAAGAGCTTCATTTGATCTTTTATCTGGCAAATCCAGACTGAGGTACAAATTTAGGATTTAGAAAAAGATATATTGCAAATCAATTCGCTGTCAATTAAACCATTTCTGTGTACATTTTTGTACTTTTTTGGATTTGACTATACTTTAAAGGTTTATTTAAAGCATTTCCATAAGTTTTTAATTCTAAGTGGAATCTAGGCTAGTCCCTTTAATTATGCAAAATGAGAAACAAGTTGGAATGGATATAAAGCGTTTTGTGATGAATCTCTTGATGTGAACCATTGTAATTGATTCATGAGCATGATACTCTAGATAGACAAGTCTTTTGTAAATTGATTTGTGGCCTATCCGATTAAAACATTTCAAAAGTTAAAATCTGAATATCACAAAATCATAATATACACCATTAATAATTAATATACCAATTATTATGGTACTGATGGTCAGCATTATAGATAAAAAGATTCACCAGTCCTGATACACCAGATAAAGTTTATAAAGATTTTTACTATTTTTGCTATTTCGTGGAAACGTTTTTTAACGGAAAGTAAAACACATCACCTAAAAAATAATTACTTTATAGCTCATTGATTGGCATCTTATCCACCAGGGATAACTATTCTCATCATATTGTCACTTTTTGTCATAAGCCGTGTGTTGAACTTAAAGCAGGTCAGTTCACTAAGTGTCAATAACAACAGCGATGTCAATTGACATAAACTGATTTGAAATATGACATTCATATATCATTGTTTCAAAATCATAATTCTTTGTAAGATATATGTGACCCGTCATATCAAAAGGTACCTTAAGGGTGGCAAAATCAAAATCAATTTTGTGGTCTAGTCTTAAAGCTGAGACTTCAAGCTTTAAAATGACACCTTGCTTTTGGTTATTGGATGTTCGATTGTAAAGTTACATTGAAATTGGTAAAAGGCATCGGTCTGATTCAGAAAACTATCGTTCTGAGAAAATCATGTTTAAAGTTTCTGTACTGGTAAAACTTCAATGGGGAAAGGATTTTTATATCGATTTTTAAAACATTTGTCTTATGTTTTGGATGTTGAAACCTGTTTAATATGATAGAATACACTTCAAAGGTAACATTTCTGATGAAATTAGAAATTCGACCTTGGATGTGATTTTTGATTATGCTCAGCTTCAATGGCCCGTATCTTGTAATTTACTATGCCGGTATTAAGGTACCTTTAGATATGACGGGACACATATTTGCTCGAACTTCCGTCCCCATTAGAATATGTCTTTTTCTTATCATTTGTGTACACAAAATTGGCATTTGAGAATATTTGTGATTACCCAATCTCAATGAGAATGATTAACTTGGGATTAAATGACAATCTGAAGTGTTGACTTCTCATCCGATATTAAATACATAATAAGAAAAGTTACATACAGTAGCAACTCGTTAACTGTAACCTGATAACACAGACTTTCTGATAAAGTAATACTTTCCTAGTCCCATGCTAAGATTTAACATGTAATTTTGTTTGGATAACACGAAGTTCTGATAACAAGTACTAAAATGCAGAATCCCATAAACTACGTGTTAATGAGTTGCCATTGTAATAAGAAAAGTTAAATTATATATCAAATGCGATGAACATTTTATTTCTGTATGAAACACAAGATCACCCCGCTATTGGCTTTACCTGGATCAGGCTCTAATATTCAATGATACAAAATATTATAATCATATAATAATAATAGTCCCTCAGTAAATTCCTTTTGAATACCTCGAAATGTTGCACATTTGTGTTTTTCTCTTATTTGTGCAATTAATTAATCTCTACATTGTAATAAGCAAATGGAACAGAATAAACGCCATTTGAAGGCTTGAAATATACACTTTCCGCTGGAATGGCATAGTGTCAACATGAATAACTTCTTGTTTGTTTGTTTGTTTGTTTACCTCGATTGGTCCGTGACGGACACATGCCATTAGATCCATGATGAACTCATGGTCTTTTCCAAGCTCATACAAAAGTGTCAACCTGGATAGCCAGAATTGGCTAATCTATGCATGCTGGCCAATGCATCTTTGAAAAGATGCCGAAAATAGAAAAGATAGCAAGAAAAAGGGAAAGATGGCCACTCCCAACACAATTGTACAATTTATCCTTACTTCGTGAGAAAAGAAATCAGGAATTCTACTCTCATGCCCCGATGCAAAGGCTTAAAGAAGTTGCTTTTCAATTTGCATTTATTCTATAGAGACATTCTATACTGTGTGGGTCAGTTTGGTAAACCTTTAAAGGGATTATTACACTTGTCTATTGTCGGCAACGCTATATATTTGGTTGACTGTCAATAAGATTATGAGATGATCTTCAAATCAAAAAGTCAATTCCTACCCAATATGTTGTTCTTGAATAATTTATAGCAAGACTTGTTAGCATTATGTGTGTTTAATTTACGTACTTTGATGGTGTATTCCGACATCAAACAGAATTTATTTGTCGAATGTAAGTAACCAAACAATCATCGAGATGTCATGCATTTTATATTTGAAACTGATATTTCACTTTAGCGGTTGAATCAATTTGACTCGAAACGAAATAAGTCATTTCTAAGGTACAAATGTCTGTAGATTATGAATTTTTAAGTTTCAATCCTGTATTTCGCGTCGTTTAGCCAGGAAATTTGAATTTTTGACCAATTTTGCCCAAAAATGACTGTTTTTGCGTGACAAAAATGTCAACAATGAACAAGCGTCGTCAGTTACCAGTAGAAGAAGTCACAACCAAACAAGTGATGAATAAGACAACAGCTTGTAAGTGCACAATCTTTTGGATCAGTTTTAAGAACCTTAACAACATGATATAATACCGATCCTGATGAATCTCTTCAATCATTTACCATTTTTTGGTGTGTATTAATACTTAATAGAAAGTTGCCAATAAAATTTAACGTTCAAGTTTATCCGCGTTGAATGAATGTTTGTTTACTTAAATATTGTGGTCTACTTTAATCTGCTGTCAGCATCACATCTCGTTCTCAGTTGTTTTGAAAAGTTCATATGCCAATTATATCTAAGATCATTTAATTCCTAGTTGAATTCAGTGGTATGATTTAGGGTTATCTGAAAGGGTACTCTAGGCTCTAGTGCATTTTAAATGCACTAGAACCTAGAGTTATAAAATAGAGATGGTCAACACGCCAACGGTAAAAATCGAATTTCCGAGGGTAATTTTAAGTGGCAAAACAAATGTGAAACACCTTGATTTTCCTTGATATATGTTTTGTAGAGCCGGTGTTCTACCTCAACAATAAAAAACAAAAAAATAAATTAATCAGGATATTTTGATAATTTGGGGTCAAAAACAGCAGAAGTCACATTTAGCACTTATTGGTGATTTATGGCGACACACGGCTAAATAGAAATATACAACCCCTTGTGA
>JXSR01S014929.1:32043-42317 GCA_000969725.1 Ophiothrix spiculata | reverse complement strand
ATCTCTGTAATATTATACACATGCTTTGTCTTTTCCTCTTGCAGGCACAAGTACAACTGTTACGAAACTGCATCACACAACTAAAGGAAGAATCACCGTAGTACCAAAGCGCATCTCTACCAAGGTGGTTTTGTTTCTTTTCTTTTTTTAGATAAAAATATAAGTCAAGTGGTGCATTTCACTTGCTGATGACGTCAGTAATGAATAACAACAATGTCCACCCAACAAAGGTCCATTCCAATTAATCAGGAAGTGTACCATGTCAGTTTGGGAAAGGGAAATCCTTTACGTAAAGGATTTCCTTCACGGTTTGTCTTCCCGAAAGGTATTCCTTTCCTTCACTGTACAGTAAATTATTTAATTCACACCAACTTTAAATCAATTTCTGGAGCAACCTATGAAAATCTGAGCATTTTAAAGCATTGAATGGGACCTAATTCTAAAAAATTTAAATATAAAATTTTGAATTCTATCTGCTGAAAAATTTTGCAAATTTGTCAAAAATTTCATAGCTGAATTTTTAGAATAGGTCCAATTCAATATGAAAATGCTTTAAAATGTTCTCCGATTTTCATAGGTTGCTCCAAAAATTGATTCAAAGTTAGTGTAAATGAATTTTTTTACTGTACTGTGTAAGAATTTGTTTACGGAAAACGAACCGTGAAGGAATTCCTTTACGTAAAGGAATTAAGACCTTTCCCGAACTGATGTAGATTGCTTTATTTTGTATATTGATCACATATTATGTTTCACCATCAAAAAACAGGCTTTGTTTCGTCACACTATATGAAATTGATGTGTTGTTACAGTATATGTACAATAGGGGAATGTATTTTATAAGACTATGGTTCTGGTTGGTGTTAAGTTTATAGTACAAATGAAAAAATGAAACTTGTTATAAAAATGTTGAAAGATTCTGAATTAGTGGGTTGATCTCTTTAGAGTTGAATGTTAAAAATGCCGCAGTAATGGTCATAGTTGATATTACTTTTTGTTACAAAATTATGCTTGTCACATGTTTTTTAAAGAAGTCTATCGACAATGTTGACTTAATTGTTTATCGAATGTAAAAATGAAATGAAATATTTAAACAGCATTTTGAAAACCAATTAAAGTGAACTTGCGATTTTAATTTGGTGATTTAATCACATAATGTCTGTTTCATATAACCCAGTACCCTTCATGTGATTGGATTTGTCATCTTAAAATTTGCATGTCTGTCTTGATGGTTTTTAAAATGTGCATACTCAACCAATTTATTTCAATTATAGTATCATATGTGATGGCATAATAGTGTTGGAGTTAAGAGATATCCAACTCGCTCTTATTCCATGTGACAAAAGATAGTTGGAAGAATTAATAATCATTCGGTTCAACACATCAAGGGTCGGCTGTCACATGACGTACCTTCCAGTAAAAGACAAACAAGTTAACGTAGTGAACCTTGTCTGTGCTTTGAATGCAGAGATTATTACAACCAGGGAAAGTAGAGAATGGGAAGTGAAACTCATGGGCTAAAAAGTGTGCCTACCCCGAAAGGGTGATATTCTACCATAATCAGCTGATTATGGTAGCAAATCACCCTTTTATTGTAGCAAATCTGCTCTATATGTACATGATGTACCATGCTACGTGACAAAATAACCCTCATTATGCACATATTAGGGTTATCCCTATTGTTATCTGCTTGTTGTTTACGACATTCCGTGAGTTGATGTATATCTCTTTAACAGTCGTTGCATTATCACTAATACAACTGAAGTGCTTGATTTGTACGGGATGAATGCCAAGTATTCAAATTCGAGTAATAGATCAGTTCTTTCTGAACGTGACCAGCTGTGACCTGTATGTGGTGGGAACAGATTTTGTCCATTGGCTCGGAATAGAAGGTTCACGGCCCTGTTACAATTCTTGCATATTCCCTTAACAAATTTAATAGGTTACTGTAGAATGCCAGTATATAGCCCATCATTTTTTACTTCAAACATGGCATTTACCACTAAAGACAGATATGATTGGCTAAAGAGATGCCCAAATCAGAATTGATAATAATTTGCCACAATTTATCAGTCACATTGTCACGATGAAGTGAAACAGAAATTAGAAAAACATGGCATATACTGGCATTCTATAGTATTATAACTTGACAAATATGTTTTGCCATGCATGAAAAGGTAAAGGAGTCCGAGGCTAATCACTCCTCAACTTTGAACCTTATACAGGAAGTTCATCAAAAGTCAGTTATGTAGAAGGGCCATGCTGCTATTCATTTGTAGGATAGAACAGAAACATGTGTTGTCATGGCCATTTAAAGCAGAAACCATTATATGAGCAGTTGTAAATTTCCTTTAAGTACTTAATATCAATATTATTATTTCAAATGTGTACAATATTATTATTGTTTTCCCAGATCATTATAGAAACACTGAAAAGCTGTAGTATCCATTATGCATGAATTTCTATCCCTTACCCGATCAAAACTTTTGTAATATAATAATTATTAAAATCTTGGGTTTGACAGGGAAAATCTTTTTCTATAGAATCAGTCTGATGTTTTGAGTGTCATAACCATTTTTGTCAATTTAAAAGGTCATGTTATACAGCAGGTATATGACATGCTAGCAAATTAGGAAACTGTACATGATGTAGATACAACTCACCTATATAATGTAAACATGAATACAGATTGCAGGGCCAACCAGAATATCAGGTTTTGTCACATATGGCCAGGCACCCTACATATTTGTTTGAAAGTGGAATGGCAACTATATGTTTAATAACAGTATTGCCAGTTTTAATCACAGATTTAACGAATGAGATTCAAACAACCTATACTGCTCCTTGTAAATTATTGGAACACATAGAGCTCAATATTGGATATCAAGTCCTTGTCATATAGTCGTTAGGTTGACCTCATATGCAATGTTGTGGTTTCTTTTGCGCCGTCATGTGTTCAAGTATGCGTATATCAGGTCAGAAACAGTTTCTGGTGCAAGAAAGTCGTCTGTGCAATGACTGCCATATGGTTATCTCATCAAAATTGAACTCCCATAGATCAATGGTTTTTGAAATGTTAATGGTTCTCACCTGAAGAACAATTTCATTATCATTCCATCATCCTTTGACCCAACACTGGAAATTGTGTAATGTTATTTAATTTAATTTAACACGTTTTACACTGATGCTTTGTCCTGAGTGGGCTATTTAGTACAGACCTCAACGGCTTAATGTGACTTCCAATCCACGGACCAATTAGAGGAAAGTTTCTTGCCCAAGGAAACGAGGAGCAAGCCTGATGGGGGCTCGATTGATCAATCTCTATATCACAAGTCAAGTGCTCACTGCTTAGCCACTCTCCTCTCTCAATGTATATGGCAGTTATTTCATGATTTTTTTGCATTCACAAATTTTCATTCAGGATTCAGGCAACAAAATTGCATGGATTACCCCTGAATAACTCTCGATAGTAGTTCCAACAGTGGTGTAATTTTGGATTCTCCATAAGTCTGTGGTTTTTACTGAATCTCCTCAAAATTTCCATATTGATGAAAACCACTATAATACCTTAATGGTGTGTGTGAATCCATGATGAAAGTGTATATACTGTGCAGTGAAAATACTTTAAACAACCAAAAAGCATTTTGAAGATGTGGCCCAAACGTTTTGTAAAATGTACCGAGTTGAATTTCTTCCAAATGAAGCCATATGCGGTGTACATTGGCTAAATTGCGCAACTATCTCTGGATTGCCGCTTTGTTATTCAATAAGTGCCTACATGCGCTTTGTTCGCAATATATAATTGTGATTAGTGAATATTTAAAAAGTACAAATATGACGAACATTTTGCCATCGATGTTTTAATATGTGTCCAGTACTTCTCCTATAATTAGAATGTTTTATATTAAATCAAAGTTCATGTGCAGTGGTGATTGTTTTAGGTTGATTTCCCAAATATATTCATAGCATGATGCCATTGCTGTATACAGGAAGTTGAATATAGTGAGTGAAAATCCAATGAAATATGCCCAATTTGTGGTTTTGCTTTGTCAGATTAGTTGGAATAATATGAAATATACTGAATTCAAACACAAAATATTGAGAAGAAGATAAAAAAAAAGTGTTTTCTTATTGTTTGTACGTTGATTTTCCTTGCAATTAAACAATAGATGTTTATAACTGAAAATTCTCTGTCAGGAACTTTCAAACTGGTGTTTTGTTGTTGTTTTCCTAAAATACACATGAGTAGGTCTTGTACAACCAAAATATATATCATATTACTGTTTGAATTTCACAGTGACTGTTTGAGGGCAGGCAATTCTGTTTCATGGTGCTTTTTGATGAGCCCTAAATTTCTTAACTTTTTATTCGATGTTATTTACCTTAAAACATTCCACTTTGTGTAATTGTATTGTATCCATTATGTATGAATGTTATTGGACCACAATAGCCTGTAATTTTTGACCTAAGTGGCAACTTGGTAATATAAACTTCTTCAGAAGAGCAACATTTTTTCTAGTTGTCACTTTTTCATGTAGTCCAGGCAAAAACACCAGTTATATCTGGGGCTTGAGTTATCATGAAATTCTTGTTATTAAAAAGATTACAAAATGGATTGTAATGCATTTACAACACAAATTGGCCTAATTTGTTGCTCTTAGGGACAAATTAAATTTTGTTACAGCCCGAGACAAAATTAAAATTTGTTAAGCTTAGATATCAAGAAACAAGATGAAGCTTTCTTTCTTTAAATATGTTCATCTGAATTGTTTAGTACTCAATTTTCTTGGATTTGGAACAATGAACTTTATTCATAAGATGAAGATTTGTTGATTTAAATACTATTTTGAAGCTAGTAGATGTATTTTGGGTATAATATGATATTTTTCCCTCTAGTAAGATGAATATTTTTTGTGATGGGAGGATTAACTTGTGATGTTACTGCTACTAAATTGTACTTGCAAATCGATGCCAGGATAGTTGGCAGATATTTACGTATTACTCAGAAATGAAAAGGCCAAGGTTCAAGACTTTACTTTGGACATTGTGTTTTGAGATTAATAAGACTATGTTGTATTATTCAGGGTTTTTGAAATTATCATCTGGAATCGCTGTAATTTAAAAATTAGTCCAAAAAAAAATCAGTGATCTATACTTTAATCATGTCAATTTTTAATAATTTTCTTGGCTGTAGGCTAATAAGAGTTAAAGGCACTCAATGAGATCAGAATTCCGGGGGATGTGGGGGGCACTCAAGTATAATGTTGCAGGCATAGCGTGATCACAGTTTTTCAAATCACCCCCTTAAGGGTGGAGGGTTCTGAAGCCAAAATATACCCTTTTTCCCCTATTCACACCCCAAATGGGGATATTATCATTACTGTTTTTAAACTAGGATTTGAAAAAGTACCCCATTTCTTGAAAATGGCCCCAAAATTGCAGTTTTTGATACCCTATAAACGGTGTCATCTGATTCATCCATCCTCAATGGTCCTCAACAACAACCCTAATTCACCTTTTTCTTGGTCACGCTATGCCTGCAACATTATATTTGAGAATTCCAAGTTTCTTTTCCTTTGAAGTAAGAGCTTAGAGTAAATTTTGTACATTCACCATTTGTAGCCAAATTGAGTTGGGAATGGCATAGCCAGCATTGTGTTTTGAAGTCCTTGTGGGTGATCTAGGCTTGTGCTTTGTGTATGGGGTTGGTTCTCCCTTGTGCAGGCCTAGAAATTCAACAAGAATCCGAGAATCCATTCTCGCAGATATTTTCCCCAAAAGGATTTTGCAAGAATCCAAATAGATTCTCGTAAAATGAGGCAAACACATTGTGTATGAATGTTAAGAGTCCAAATATTCTTTGAAAGATACTCCCCCAGTAGATTTGCGAGAATCCAATATGATTCTCGCAACAATGAACAAATTTATAGCCCTGTTGTGGACAAACCTGGATAAACAGAACAAATATTCATTGTAATGTCATTGTTTCAACCTTTGTTTATGGATGTGTTTCTTGAATGCCTACTCAAAGTCATGAGCATATACGCGGACCGCCACTACCTTGAAAATATGTGACGGCTCACCCCAAAAGGAGAGACTTTGCAGATGATATCAATTTTGATTTTATCATTTCATCTGTTACAGCATTTTCTAAGCTTTTAAATGACACCTTACTTGTTGAAATTGATAAAGGTGATCAAATTTTACAACTGAAAATCTTGTGGAAATTCTTATTATTTTCTTTATTTTCAATTTCTCTAAAAGTATTCTGTCGCAAAGTCCCCCTTTTCGGGGTGAGTCATCACATATGGTCATATTTTAGGCTACTGCCTGAATGCTACAGAATGTGTGCTCAAGAATACATCCATGGACAAGAACTTGAGGCTGTTGCTTACCTATCAAATATTAGTGAATCAATGTTTTAGCAGTAAAAATTGAAATATGGGAAATTCTATTAAAAAAAATGGCCGTCTATTGAATAATCGGTAGGAATGATTTCCTAATATGGAGCTGGCACATATACACACATTGCTTTTTGAAAGGATTTTACTGAAGGTCTTGGAATCCTTTTGTCACTAATCACAGTTCAGTCTCACTCTGTATCATTCAAATCAATGGAAGCGAGTAAGCATGAAGCAAAATGTATCGCCTATTGATTTCTGTGTGCATTCAAAGTATGGTATAGATGACCTACTTATATGGCTTCAATCCCTTGCACATCCTACGTTGATACACTTCATCCATTTTACGATTGTTGTTCAGTGTTGTGTGCAATTTCATGGGATTAGGAAATGTCTCCACTGATAATAATTGCATATATTATTCATTGCTTAATGCCAGTCAGTTTCTTTCTACTATTTTCACTGAAATTATTTTATTTGGGAATGCATGTATATGCCAAATCACCAATAATTTGCTTATCATTTGTGTGTTTGTGTACAAGCTTAGGGTTGGCCAATGTTGCTATTCTTTGCTTATGTCGTCCCATTTTCCTTATTTTTACACTATATGATTTTCTTTTATATACTTGTTTACAGTTATATAATTAATATATAAATATATAATGAATGAAATATGTTGATTTGGCACCAGAGATGGAATAAGTGTTGTCATGGAAGTAGATCATTGATGGTGATGTCATCTGCTATTGTTTAACTAAATATGCAACGCAGGTGGTATAGACAATCTCTTGTTTAATGTATGCTGATTTATAGTGAACGGTGTATTAAATGCCAAACATGCACATTTTAATTGTCTTCAGAAGTGTTTTTATTTCTAAATTAATTTTAAAATTTAGTCCTTTTGTGTGATGTCCTCTGGTACTGACCAGCATTTTCCCTTCTTTTATTTTCAAGAAATCCCTTGGGGTGCAATTGGTCCCCCTTCCCCCCACTCCGCGGCGCCGCCACAGATTAAAACTAAGAATGACAGCATGTTACTTGCATTATTAAATACAAGATTAAAGAAAGAAAACCTTCCAAAAATTACAAAAACTAAGTTCCCAAAATGTAGTTCATTCCACTATAAACAGCAATTTTTGGTAAATGAAGCTGGAATTGAAATCCAAAATCCAAAAATTGACACCTTAATTTACTTGCACTTTGATATATTCAAAACATTTTTCTGGAACACATTTTGACTTATTCAAAACATTTCCCCCAATTTTTTTTTCAGCACTTGTATGTAATGAACATGAAGCAGAAATATCAACAAATATACACTCACCAGTGTTAAAAAAATCATCTGAAATTGGTTTATTTAACATTTGTGATTATTTCTAGTGATGTCATGCTGGCTTCAGTGATTCAAAGAGCAGGAAACATTTCTGGAAACGAAGGGTTGACAGGGCCCTTAAATCAGTTCCATAGCATAATTAATATTGATTATCATATTTTTTAATACCCTTGTAATGAGTTGGCTACCCAAGGGCGGGCTCAAGGGCAATGACATGCATTTTCAAACCTGGATGATTCAATTTTTATTTATGTTGTGTATCAAATGACCTATTTTTGTGTGTAAATTTGTACCGGATGACCTCCTTTTTGTCTCGCCTGAAAATTTTTCAGGAAGAGATATACCATTCCTTAAAACTGTCCGCTGTCCGCATTTCTTGTCCGGAGCAAATCTCGGAAACCGTATGCCCTATGTAGATGATATTTGGTGAGTGGGAAGGGTTGAAGCTGAACTGGCGCTGCGTACAATTTGAACGCAAACTATGCGTATTAAGTACCTAATTTGCATAATGTATGCATAATTTTTAATTTTAAGTATATCTCCTAAACCGTAAGGGCTATGGTAGTGAAACTTGGTGACATGAAGGGGTTCGGGATTAGCACACGCGACGCGCCTTTTTGGGGGGTGCGGTGAAGGTCATTCAAGGTCAAAAGGTCATTTGAGGTCAAATTTTTAAAATTGTTCAAAAAGTTGACCTGAGGTCATCCGAGGTCAAGCTCATAACTCGTTAACCCCTGACTCCACTTGAATTAAACTTGGACCATAGAAAGTACTTGACCCAAGGTCAAGGTCAGATAAGGTCAAAAGGTCATCTGAGGTCAAATTTCCAAAATTGTTCAAAAAGTTGACCTGAGGTCATCAGAGGTCATTTTGAGGTCAAGGTCATAACTCATGAACACCTGACCCCACATGGATTAAACTTAGACCATAGAAAGTACTTGACCCAAGGTCAAGGTCAGTCAAGGTCAAAAGGTCATCTGAGGTCAAATTTCCAAAATTGTTCAAAAAGTTGACTTGAGGTCATCTGAGGTCATGTTGAGGTCAAGGTCATAACTCATGAACACCTGACCCCACATGGATTAAACTTATACCATAGAAAGTACTTGACCCAATGTCACTCCTACCCTATCCTACTCCACCCCACAACTGAATGATGATTAAGTAGGCGGTCGATACCTAGGCGAGACTACTGGTTCGCAAACCATCTTGTTTCATCTAGCTGAGTCACATCCAGTCACATAGATAGCGAGTGCCCCCTCCCCCACTTGGCCTATTAAGAATATTGACCATAATAGCTTAATTGTAGTGCAAAATTCAAACTCATCAATCTGTAAGCATCTACCTACAAAAATCGTTAGTGGAAATTTCCAAAAGTTTACATCATTGGTGTTGCCCGGTGTCACAACATATGTGACGCGTTACATCAAAAGGTACAAGTTGTCGGCAAGGCCGATTTTGAGCTACGGCCGTCTGAAGTTGAAAATGAATGAAAAATGGTCGGGAGGTCGATCTTTAGATATCGTAAAAAATGAAGTCCTTGAAGTAAATATTTTCAATGAATGAAATTTGTTTTTGAAAAAATACATTCTAAATGTGAAAAAAAATGCGTTGTTTGTGACCAAGTCAGATCCAGTTTTCGCTGAAAATGTCCATGGGACGTCACTTGAGTACCAAATATGACCAATTTGCACGGCAAATATCAGCGCATTCCGATTATTCTCCCTGGCAAATTTGGTATTGCCGTCTTTGCTGCAGTCTATATAGTATATGTGCCAAATTTGGTGTCAATCGGGTAAGTAAAAGTGCTGGTTGCTATGGAGATTTGAATGGTTCCTTTGAAACCAGCAATATCTTGAGTTTAAAATTTTCATGATTTTCAAATGCGCTTTTCTCAGAAGTGTGCTTTTTAAATCCGTCAATGTTGTCATTCTTTAATTTGTCATAGCTCGGTCACCAAATGGCCGATGCCTTTAATTTTGGTATCATTTTAAAGCTGATTAAACAGGTTTCCCAGTGATACCAAAAACTCAATTTTGATTTTTGGACCCAACATGTACCTTTTGATGTAACGTGTCACATATCATAACAAAGCGAGGCTGAAATTGTCCAATTTGTAAAGATTTACCATTTTGGAGTATATGTATACTCTAAAATCTATAAATCATGCTGGGTCAAGAGAAGACACATTTTTTTCTTTCATGACTTTCGTGAAGTTTCATATTAACTGACAAAAATCTAAAAAACCGAGGGTCTATTTGATTTGGATTGACTATAGTATCTAACCAAGGTATGATTTTTGCCCTAGAACGAAAACATGTATAAGTATTTTGCATCAACATTATTTTTGTTGAAATTTTTGTAACTTTTTTTCTGGGACACATGGTGCACCTTTAATTTTTTTCCCGATACACTTGTGGGTTGCTCTGGCAAAGTGAGCGGAAAGTTGCGAATGAAGATTTTGAATAAATGGCTTCTAAAGTAAAAATATGGTGAAAAGGTCGAATTTCATTTTTTGACATCAAACGCATCCATGCATAATTGTT
>JXSR01S014928.1:11204-24798 GCA_000969725.1 Ophiothrix spiculata | reverse complement strand
CATCAAAAGGTGTGTGGGTGGGTGTCATGCTGCTATCAAAAGGTGTGTGGGATGGGTGGTAGTCATGCTGCCATCAAAAGGTGTGTGGGTGGGTGGGTGTCATGCTGCCATCAAAAGGTGTGTGGGGTGGGTGGGTGTCATGTTGCCAACAAAAGGTGTGTCCCTCCTGCACCCACCCACCCCACAGCTGAGTAGCAGATATCTGTAATTAAACTATAACTAGTCATCTGATTTGCCTTATAGAAACGGTCCCCATGACCCTGATGGCAGGGGATGAGGAAGAATTCATGCCACCATCAAAAGGTGTGTCCCTCCTACACCCTCCCACCCCACAGCTGAGTAGCAGCCAAAGCAGCGATAGCTCACAAAATAGCCTGCCATTACTGGAGAAGGACGCCTACCAGGAGGCAGAATGCGCCATACCAACACCGATGGAAGAAGGAAGTCCTGAGGTCATTACCAAGGTCACTAAGGTCAAGAAGTCAAAGGTTGCTGAGGTCGTGTCAGAGGTCATGTCATCAGAGGGACCAAAGTAAGTGGAAATTTTTCATCGGACTAAAACCCCGGGGGGGGGGGGGCAGTCAAGTATAATGTTGTAGGTAAAGCGTGACCATAGTTTTTCAAAATGCCCACAAAAGGGTGATTTTTTTCTAAACCCAAAATATACCCTTTTCCCCTGTCCACAACCTAAATGGAGCTTTTAATGATACTGTTTTCACAATAGGGGTTGAAAAACTACCCTATAGGCCTATTTCTTGAAAATGGCTGTTTTTTATCAAAAACAGTGTCATCCGATTCACCCTTCAATCCTCAAAAACAACCCTAATCCACCTTTTTCTTGGTCATGACTGCTTGAACCATTGTACTTGACTGCCCCCCTCCTCCCCGAGAAAAGTGCAGGACTTAGAATCAGTAGGACCCGAGTTTGAGCCCCACTATGGTCAATGAGTTTCGTCCTTGGGTAAGAAATTTATTCTTGATTATTCCATCAACCCACTTGCATTAGGAAGCTGTTGGGAAATTTATAATCTTAAGTGCTCATATATAGGTTTAGCACCACATTGGCCTTGGCTGCCGTCAAAATCTAGTTTAGAGCAAAAATGGTTGTGATGATTTCCAAATAACGACGTTATAATAACAGCCAGCGCCATGAGCGCCTTTGGGCAGATACCAGCGCTCAATAAAGGTCCACTATTATTATTTTATAATATCATTAATATCTTGCTCTGCTTTCCATGAGAGATTTATTTGCCAGCTTAAGATACAGGAAGAAAACTTAGAGTTCCCAGAAGAAACCCTTCAGAAGTAAGTTAAAGCTGGTTTCAGAGTTGCCTGTTGTGTTGTCGTACGACCAGCACGACTCAAAAATTTAAAGTGTGCAAACTCAACCTTGTGGCATCTCAAAAATTTTGCTTGCAGTACAACAAGCCGATATATCGATTACACTGTCGACGTCGTGATGGTCGCAACGACACAATATTTTGAGTTGGAATAAATTCTACTTTTCTTGAGACAGATCATTGTGGCAATATGCAAATGTGTCGCTACATTACGACAACTCAAAATCTCGCAACGTCGTGTGCAGCAACGACAGCTACTCTGAAACCACCTTTAGACTGACAACCAATTAAACATACAGCCCTGGGTCCGGGGAATCTAAGCCAGAAAGCATAGTTATCTACAGGGTGTCCCAGAAAAAACTTTACAATATTTGCGTGTAATTTTCGTAGGGTTAACAAACAGTCAGAAGTGTGTAAATGTTGCATTTTATAGTCCATGAATTGAACTTTAGGATACCGTTTGTTTCATTTCAATCAGTATTTATGTTTTATCAAAATATTTGGGTGAAATTTTGTCTGATCCAAAATCATGATTTTTGCTCCTAAAGCAGGGATTTTTCTGAATGGAATAAACATGGATCACCTTTTAAAAAATTATCATATCCGTCTTATTTTTTTCATGAAATTTGTTCTTTTCTTTCCAGCACAGATAAAAGATAGCATGCACATAATAAATTAGCAACATTGTTACAGTTGAGTGAGCAGATCAAGGACATTGCTCAATCATGAGGAAATACAAAATTGGACAAGAAAATTTTACATCCAAATATTTGGCAAAGCATGACTTCTGTTCTTGATTGCTGATTGAAATGGAACAAACTATTGAAGTCTTTTTCATGGACTATAAAGTAACACCTTTAGGTATTTTCCGACTATCCGGTGAAGTCAAGAACTTTACATGCAAAGAGTGTAATGTTTTTTCTAAGACACACTGTACTGGTGCAAGGCAAGGGAAGTACTGCTTCACCACTCACTCTTTCTGTGGATGTTCAAATTTTGAAACAGTCTCAAAAAAAGGGGGGAAAAAGGTCTTACATCATTTTATGGCATAGATAATATGTGATATCGGTATCCACCCATTAGATTCAAAAATCTAAAATGCCATTCCCCTGGGAACCACTTGAAGAAGAAAGTGGTACGCATTAGGCCTAGTTCATATGCTCATCAGAGCACCTCAAAATCGGACACTAAATGTCGAAATCATGTACAGCAAATTCCAACCCTTAATGTTGTATAATATTCAAAATCATACCCCTAATTGTTGTGATGTTGTAATACACTAAAATTGACCCCTAAATGTCGTAATGGACATTTGACCCATTAATGGCGTAACACGTTGACTGAAATGGACCCTTAATGGTGTAACAACGCACATTTTCTGCCATAAAAACATGAATACTACATTGGAAGCCTTTTCTCTAGTTATTTCTTGGAATTTTAGAATAGCTGGCCAAAAAATGAACCTTAAGTTGAAGATATCGTTAAAGAGGACCCTTAATGTCGAAAATTACCCTGAAAGGGCACCCCTTTTCTAAAGACGTCGACGATGCCAATGGGTCAAAATCCGACCATATTTTGACATTTTTCTGACGAGCACTTTTTTCTTCAAGTGCCCCCCCCCCTTCGGGTAAAAAACAAGCCAATCTTTTACAAATATTTTAATCCCTTTTTGACATTCTCTCCTAGGTATCTTCCCATGAGTGTCTATGAGGAAAGACAGTTATTACGCATCATTGAAGCCTGCCCTCAAGCGGTTGAATGTGACGCGGCTGCCAAGCGATTTCGAAGAAAACTTCTCGTTAGACAGGTAAATTCAACCCAGAGAGGTTTGGGTGGTTCCAGTGATTTACACCCCAGGGGGGGGGCTACTTAGTACAAAAGGGGTTATGGAGAGGCGTTGAATGTGACGCGGCTGCCAAGCGATTTAGAAGAAAACTTCTTGTTAGACAGGTCAATTCAACCCAGAGAGGTATGGGTGGTTCCAGCGATTTACACCCGAGGGGGGGGCTACTTAGTACAAAAGTGGTTATGGAGACGTGCCACAAATTCAGGTTTCAAAATCAGGCTTTCTGGTATTCCAATCTGTCCTTTTTCTTCGCAAAATGTAGTATTTTGATGGGTTCTCTTTTCAAAATTTTTGGAAATTTGCACCAAATACTGCAAATTTTGACATTTCTTCTCAAAATGTTTGAAAACTTTGCCAAAATAGAGCAAATTTGGATAGAAAAATGAGATTATGAATTAAATTTGGCACAAATGGATGGTTTTCCAAATTTCCAAGCGGAACATCCCTACCCAAACCAAATTTGAGTACCCCCCCCCCCCCCCCCCGGATTTACACTTGTCGTCGGAACGATTTCTGCACAAAACCTTTATTTAGGTATATTTCAAGAGGCGTTTTTACCTCAAGCGGTTGAATGTGACGCGGCTGCCAAGCGATTTAGAATAAAAAAACTTCTTGTTAGACAGGTAAATTCAACCCAGAGAGGTATGGATGGTTCCAGTGATTTACACCGGGGGGGGGGGGCTACTTAGTACAAAAGGGGTTATGCAGACGTTCCGCAAGTTCGGGTTTCAAAATCAGGCTTTCTGGTATTCCAATCGGTCCTTTTTCATTGCAAAATGTGGTATTTTGATGGGTTTTCTTTTCAAATTTTTCGGAAATTTGCACCAAATACCGCAAATTTCTTCTGGACATTTCTTCTCAAAATGTTTGAAAACTTTACCAAAATAGAGCAAATTTGGATAGAAAAAATGAGATTTTGAATTAAGTTTGGCACAAAATTAAGAATATTTGGTAAATGGTTGAGTCAATTCTTGAAAATTGGTATTTGGATGGGTGGTTTTCCAAAAATTCCCAGAGGAACATCCCTACCTAAACCAAATTTGAGTACCCACCCCCCCGGAATTACATTTGTCGTCGGAAAGTATTTCTGTACAAAACCTTTATATAGCTATATCTCAAGAGGCGTTTTACCTCAAGCGATTGAATGTGATGCAGCTGCCAAGAGATTTAGAAGAAAACTTTTTGTTAGACAGGTAAATTCAACCCAGAGAGGTATGGGTGGTTCCAGCGATTTATTTATTTTTCATTTATTCTCTATTTGACATAATCGACAGAACAATATAAAAAGTAGACGTATGACAATATGAGTGGTGCTCTGGCAAAATGAGTGGAAAGTCGCGATTTTCAAATTTAGTTAATGACATATTTTAATTCTCTATAATCTCAGCTTTCGAATGATATATAATATATCATACTTCATTTCTACATTTTTACTTAGAGATCGAAATTCAAGGCAGTCCACTCAAAATCTGGCATAAAAAAATTGTCGCAAATCGATTTTAAAGTTACTGATTACTATAGTGTATGATAGCAAAACGTGATCAATTACCCTTGAATAATTGCACTTCCCAGCATAATTGACCTTCAAAATACGAGGTATAGATTAACACTTACGAATTAATGCGCTTTATGTCAAAAAACAAAATTTTATCTTTTCATCACTTTTTACTTTTGCAGCCATTTGTTCAAAATCTTCAATCACGACTTTCCGCTCATTTTGCCAGAGCACGACTAATATAGCTGACTGAAAATGTCCACTTATTCCCAATGATCTACAACAAAAAGGTGCCTATACAAACCATTAATCAAAGACAACTTTTAATCAGACTCTACAACAAGTCAACTCCTTATCAGTCTGTGCGGTGAACCAATTTTCTTTCATGTCTTGACACATTTTAAAGCGCTGTTCATCTTCTTGTTTTCCCTGAGAAGATATTTGTTCAAGTAACAACAGTAAAAAATTATAATAACTCACTTTATTTTTCATTATCAATTTATTCAGGAGAAGCGCGAAAGAGGGCTGCCTGTCTTTGATCTCGATTCATCTCTGCAACAGGCCTTACACAAACGCACTAACATAATCCCATCATATGCAGCTAACCTGCTCATGATGCAGAGTCCACTCAGACAACCGTATATGACAGGACCTAGTATGCCGGGTCAACAGGGAGGCGATTATAGGATATTAGACAGGTTTCAGGTATGTATATATTTTCATTAAAGACAAATTGAAAATTTGTTTAAACAAAGTGAAGGTCTGGGGTTCAATGATTAGCCCTTTTTTGTTGTTCCCGCCGAACGAGTTCAGGATGGGGACAATAAAATGGGTCCGTCCGTCCGTGTGTCTGTGTATCCGTGATGAAAATGTTAACCTACATTTTGTTTTGGTTAGTGGATCAAAGGTCATCAGGGGTCATCAAAGGTCAAATGTGTTTAACCTTGGTGTACGGACATGAAACTTGTAGGGTAGGGTCGATTGTTGATGCCAAAAATTTTCGAGGTCACTTCAAGGTCATTAGGGGTCATTCAAGGTCACAGTAGTTCAAATGGGATATACTTTGGCCACATTCGTCGGGGACATATTTTACGCATCGCGTAAACACAACTTCTACTTGTTTACTTTCAATTTGCTGTGTTGATGTTTGCTAGTGCAATGAACAGACTATCAAACCTCTTTCATAAGAAATGCAGTATCTTCTATATCAAACGGAAATAAATGAATTTGGATGTGAAGTATCTTCTGTGTATTATAGTTGTTGGATTTAATTCTTGAAGGCGTATTCATAGTCTTGTGCGTAGACGCGAACAAACAAAACCTTGAAAATGTACGCTCACGTGAGACACAACTGCGTATTTGTCACAGACACGCGTTCACGAATTAGCTCCAACAACTATATATTTGAACATTTCACCTTTTGCTTTTGTATGGCAAAATAGATCTCCTAGATGGGACTGACAAATAGGACAGAGATTTCAGTTTTATTCATACACTAACCAATAATGGTGTCAAATTTGTTGTATTTTCTAACTGGGGTCTTAGTCCCAGCTTCCACATATCTAATATTTGGCAATTTTTGCCATCTCAAAGTAATGTACAAGTTTTATGTTCACATTGGAACAATATGATGCTAATGCGGTCAACGATATTATAATAAAGAATAATCACTGTTTATTTTTGATTCGATCATAATCTTGTTCCTTTTCCTCCAATAGATGCCTCAGTTTTCAGTTCGTACACATCAGCACCTACACACATCGTTTAGAGCCAGGCTTGTTGGTTGTAATGATGAAATTATGACGCATAGTATGATTAGCCCATACACAGCAAGGTTGGTAGTAACCACTATAATCTATTCATTATGTGTGCTCTCTATAGTTTTGAGAGGGATTACTGATTACTATAGTGTAAGATAGCAAAACGCTATCAATTACCAGTGAATAATTGCACTTCCCGGCATAATTGACCTGCAAACGCGAGGTGTAGGTTTACACTTATGCATTAATGGGTTTTATGTCAAAAAACAAAATTTGATCTTTTCATCATATTTTTACTTTAGCAGCCATTTACTCAAAATCGTCAATCGCGACTTTCCGCTCATTTTACTAGAGCACCACTCATATGCTACTGGCCACACCATTGATAGTACATCAATAAACCATTGATTGCATCGGCGGCTGATGATGATGTACGCCAGTCTCGGATGTCTTATCCAAAAAAAGATGCCGGTAATGGCTAATCAATCTTGCACTTGGCCCGCGTCCTGGCAGCAGCTGTTCAGCGCGTCAAAAACATAACATGCGTGACGCATTGGTGATTGCGCGAATTAGATAGGGCGAGTGAGCAACCAAGGTGTGTAATTCTACTGGTCATAATTTTGACTAATTATGATCAACCGTCACCTGCGATGATGGGCAGTCTGAGCCATATAGTGAAGCGCCCACATCGAGGGTACCAGCGTAATGATGATGTTGATGATAAATTGGATGGGCTATTTTAATTTGTACTTTACATCCCTGCTCCTCATTGAATGTAAGTACCTCTTCAACAATGAGGGCAGATATCCAATGAGTCAGGGTACAGTAGGTAGAGTGATTCATTTGGTTGTGTGTGTGTGGAGTGGGGGTGGATGTGTTGACGGGCGAATGTATAGGGTCATATATATATATATATTCATTCAAAGCTGGGTTGTTTGGTTGTAATAGAGTATCATGTGACTATTTAAATTGTTTTGAAATATTTGATGTCATACATTAAAACTAAAAGGCTTTTTGATTAAGGAAAATTGGGGAATAAATATCAATATACAGTGAGGTGGGTATAGTACCTAAGTTACTCAAGTTTGGCTTTGGTAAAGATGTATCACTAAGATATTTGAAGTACCACCCATGAAATACCAATTTTCAAGGAACAGGGACCCATCCATGTATCAACTTGTCCCAATTTAAAGACACAACCACCCATGAATTACCAATTTTCAAGGAACAGGGACCCATCCATGTATCAACTTGTCCCAATTTAAAGACACAACCACCCATGAATTACCAATTTTCAAGAAACAGGGACCCATCCATGTATCAACTTGTCCAAATTTAAAGACACAACCACCCATGAATTACCAATTTTCAAGAAACAGGGACCCATCCATGTATCAACTTTTCCAAATTTAAAGACACAACCCTACGTTGCCAGTTCTGCACGGGCGAGCTAACTGGGGGAATATTTCAAAGGCAAAATCTGTCTATGTTAATTATGTTGTGTATGTCAACAACTAAGCAGGTGCAAAGGTTACAACCAGGTCATATGTCCATGAGAGGGGTTTCCATTTTAAAGGGACTGGCCTAGATTCTTTCCACTTATTTTTAACCTACATTTTTATAACCTACTAGTAGTTTCCATGATTTTGAGGAATATTGGTGAAAATTTCAATTCTTTACCAACTTTAATTGTTGATGCTGGCGCAAAAAAGTTGTGAAAACAGTGTTTCTAGTTTCAAATTTTTTTTAAAAAAATCTTGTTTCTACACCTGTGATGGGTAAACAAGTTATTTTTGATGAAATTGTTTCTCTTTTAATATGTATTTAATTATCTCCAGGAGCTTTATTTGATATTTTTTCTGGTAAATCCATCTGAGGTACAAAATTGGGATTTCTAAAACATAGGATAGTCACACCACCAAGAATGATATATTGTAAATTAATTCTCTCAATTTGAGCCATTTTTGTGTACTTTTTTGGATTTATTACACTTTTAAGTTTAGAGCATTTCCATAAGTTTTTCATTCTAAGTTGCAATCTCCTACCCCATCCTGGTTACCAGCCTAAATTTCAGTCATTTTTCTTTCACAGAGTGTTGAAGCCATACATCAGAAGAGACACGGAGACCAAACCTCTCAAACTGAAGCTAATGGCGGAAATCTTAAATCATCCTAAGAGACTTGATCCAAGCTTTGAACCACCGCCTTTAGCTCCGATTGATTATTGTTATGTGAGACCGCAGCATATTCCGTCAGTCAACGCGTTATGCAGAGAATTCTTCTGGCCTGGAATCGATTGTAAGTTGGCCATCATCCCGATTCTGAAATTTCACTTTTTTCCACACATGACAATTATTTTTGTTGTTACAGAAACCGCACGTCCATATAAACTTAATTACCACTGTGATTGTGTTCTCATAAACAAAGAAATTTTGAAATTATACAGGATGTCCAAGAAAAAACAATCTTTGCGTATAATTTTCTTGGGTTTAACTCATAGTTAGAAAGTTTGTAAAGAATGCATTTTATAGCCCTTGAAATGAACTTTTAGATACTGTTTGTTTCACTTCATTCGGTTGTGTACAACAAAAGTAATGCTTTGTCAAATTGTCTGATTCAATTTCAAGTTCCCCTTGAAAGAAGCTGTATTGAGTATTGTCATTGATCTGCTCACTCAACCGTAACAATGTTTACTAATTTATTATGTGCATGCTCTCTTTTATCTGTGCTGAAAAAATGAACAAATTTGATGCAAAAATAAGACAGATATGATAAATTTTCCAAGGTGACCCATTTTTATTCCATTCAAAAACACCCCTACTTTATGGCTAATAATCATGAAATTGGACCAGACAAAAATCCACCTAAATATTTGATAAAACATAACTTTTGTTGTACACTACCGATTGAAATGAAACAAATGGTATCTGAAAGATCAATTCATTGGCTATAAAATGCAACCTTTACATACTTCTGACTATCTTTTAATTAAACCCAAGAAAATTACATGCAGAGATTGTAAGGTTTTTTCTAGGACACTCTGTAGACACAATTGTCCATCTACAAATTTAATTGCAGTGGGTTACAGAATGATGTGGTCACTTTGATTCAGCTTTATACCAGGTAAAATCCAATATCATTGTATACCAGCTCTATTTGAGATGAAAACCCCAAAATAAAAGAGAAACATATCCTATAATTGAGGACCCTAGAACTAGAAGGGGGTTAAGTCACATTGAGTACAAACTGAGAAAATGGCACAAACATCATATCATTTGTGTTGTCTTGAATGGTATTGCTGTATTTCATAGTGACTCTTACACATGCTCTGATCATCAAATTACTACAAAACTTGTACAGAATGTAGAAATGAGAATTCTGTAGCAGGAAATTGACATAACTCAATTTTCAAGATTTTGTGACTTAACCCCCTTTTTGTTCTAGGGTCCTCAATTGTCCAAGAGTGATATTTTAAAGAAACTATAGCCAAGGGGTGCGAAAGTTGGGGAAGGGACACAAATGCAATACTTACTGATGTTAATGTGAGTAAAACAGGGTTGATAAATTCATTTTTTAAAAGAATTATGCTCATTTCTGACTTTAATAATAATTGTGTTTGTGCTATCAAATAGGCACAAATTCATAATTCTGTAGACTTTTCATATTTTGGAAAATTGTGGACTATCCATTTAACTGTGACAATCATATTAATTTTATGCCCGGATTTTATGACTGTTGAACCGTTTCCTGGTTCCAAACATCAAATATAAAATCTTTGTTATTAAAGGTGTGGGTTCGGATCACATCCTGGGCTCAACCAGAAGTAGTATATTTTTTGATGCATATGAAACCCCTTATTTTTCTGATTGTAAATCTGAAATTTCACCTCCAAATTCTTGATAGTCTCAGAGATATATCATAAAATGCAAATTCAATTGGTATCTATTTTCTATTTCTTTTGTATTTACATAACAGCCTCATCCCCAGGGTTGCATTTTTCTTTTGTCTCTCAAGAGAAAACAAGAAGCAAGCTGAGGTTGAAATTTCACAAAACGCATTTCAGAGGTCAAGGTCAATCAGTCGAAAGTAAATTATACACATGCTAAAATACGAACCTACACCTTTAATTGTTTTTACTTCTTCATACAATAGCTGTACAGTGTGGTAGTTCTGTACTGCAAAGGTGTCATCGACTTCAGATTCATTGAGTCACAAGTCAAATAGTGGAGCGTGGCCGAGTTTTTAGAGCGTTGGACTCGTAATCACTACATCTGTCGTGGGGTCGAGCCCTGGTCCCGGCATGTCTCCTTGTTTCCCTAAGCAAGAAACTTTACTCTACTTGCTTCGTGCTTTGGAGGGCACGTAAAGCCATCGGTCCCATCTGAAGTGTTACTGACACACTGTTGGATGTAAAAGAACGTCATGGGCTAAGCTACGGCTGTTCGAAATAAGAGTAGGGGAACCTTCCCCGGCACCGTGACCGTATGTCAAAATACGTCATTAACTCTAGGACCAGAGTATCGGCATTTACGTCCAAATATATGGATCCTGCTGATCAACGTAGAAGTAGAAGTAGAAGTCAAATATAGTATGAACATAAAATCAAAAATGAACATTAACATTCACAAAAAATCAAAAACATAAAATGATCTCTAATTAGTCTCTTCGGGTAAATTTCTTTCAGTGTCAGAATGTTTACAATACCCCGACTTCAGCGTAGTGGTTCTTTATCGCAAGGTTGGATTGGCTTCGAGTTCATGGTTCCAGACGTCAAATATAACGAGGCCTATATCTCCTTCCTTCTAATATTAGTCTCTTTTGGTAAATTTCTTTCAGTGTCAGAATGTTTACAATACCCCGACTTCAGCGTAGTCGTCCTTTATCGCAAGGTTGTGATCGGCTTCGGGTTCATGGTTCCAGACGTCAAATATAACGAGGCCTATATCTCCTTCCTTCTAATATTAGTCTCTTTTGGTAAATTTCTTTCAGTGTCAGAATGTTTACAATACCCCGACTTCAGCGTAGTCGTCCTTTATCGCAAGGTTGTGATCGGCTTCGGGTTCATGGTTCCAGACGTCAAATATAACGAGGCCTATATCTCCTTCCTTCTAATATTAGTCTCTTTTGGTAAATTTCTTTCAGTGTCAGAATGTTTACAATACCCGGACTTCAGCGTAGTGGTTCTTTATCGCAAGGTTGTGATTGGCTTCGGGTTCATGGTTCCAGACGTCAAATATAACGAAGCCTATATCTCCTTCCTTCTAATATTAGTCTCTTCTGGTAAATTTCTTTCAGTGTCAGAATGTTTACAATACCCCGACTTCAGTGTAGTCGCCCTTTATCGCAAGGTTGTGATTGGCTTCGGGTTCATGGTCCCAGACGTCAAATATAACAAGGCCTATATCATAACTTCTTCATTGCATATTATTTCTTTCAGTGTCAGAATGTTTACAATACCCAGACTTCAGCGTAGTCGTCCTTTATCGCAAGGTTGTGATCGGCTTCGGGTTCATGGTCCCAGACGTCAAATATAACGAGGCCTATATCTCCTTCCTGTTCGTTCACCCTGAATGGAGGAATGCTGGGATAGCTAAATTTATGGTCTATCATCTTATACAGGTAATTCAAGCTACTGTACATAGTAAATAGACAGTATCTGTGAATGTAAAATATAGCAGATACGTCTATTAAATCGTCAGTCACATCACATACTGTTCTATATGACGAAAGACGCATTTCGAGGAAAACGCATTTGAAAATTTGTACGTAGACTTTGTGTCATAGAAGAGCCTTTGCACTAAGTTTTCTTCTGATACTAATAAAAAGAAAAGACTTCAAAGTTTTTATTATGTGTACAGTGCAACCTCTTTTATCCGGACATGATTGGACCAAACAATGGCCGGATAAGTGAAAAATTCGGATAAGAGAATTGTGTGTAAATCTGCCTAATAACATATAATTCTTTAATTGTGTAACATAAAATAATTCAATGAGAAGTGGTATAATGTGTGAATAAACTTTGTAAGCACTTTTTGAAGGTAAAAATTACAAAAATGTCCTTCAAATGCATTAAATCATGATAATAGGCACTGACAAAACATGTTTTCCTTTGAAATTATTCAGCCGGATAACAGAGTAATCCGTATAAAGGAGGTTCGGATAAAAGAGGTTGCACTGTAATTTCAAATAAAAATACTACTTAAAACCCTATTTAATAGTTTTGAACTTATAGATCTCTATGTGAAAACGCTTTTTTTACATTTAGTGAATCTTTTAAATTGAATACGTCAAACTGAGCTATATGATATAGATCTGTATGTGAAAAAAAATTTCATCGCGAAATTGAAATAGTGCACCATATAGATCTGTATGTGATGCGTTGTTTACGCTATACTTTAGTAGTATGTGATTTTTGCATGTAGCGCAGTTTGTGAAACGCTAAATTTAAATAGAACGCATATAAACCAAAAATTATTAATTATTTCTTGTTAATTAGGCTAAATTAAAGCCTGGAACTTGGTAGATATGAAGAAATCATCATTATATCAATCCAGACAAATTTTCTCAAAAAAGTCAAAAATGTCATATATACCGGTATGTGATGCAATTTCATTTTATATCTGCTACCATGTTAGTATAAACTGCCTTAAATTTGTGTGATGGTAGAAATATCATCACAGAGTGAGATATTATTGTTACATTTCAACCAGTGAAATAGAATAATAAATCTTTCACTGAGTGATGATAATTCTACCATCACTCAAATTTAAGCCAGTTAATATTTGTTTTATGTCACTTATTTGCTTAACCTCAAAATATTGATAATGTCACTGGTCACAAGTCAGAAACTGGTCCTCTTTTTTGTTTCACACCAAAATACTGAGAAAACCATGTCAATTTGCATTCAACGGATTGTAACTTTTATTCTGTCGACTTAAACCCCATAAAACTATACATTGCTGGAAAGCTTACTTTCCAAGGATTCTAATTCTCATAAAATAATCACAATTATACAGGGTGGGTCAAAATTATACAGGGTGTAACAAAAAAATAATATGCAAATTTAATACCAAAATGGAGACCCTTATTTTTCTAAAATAAAAATGGAGATGGTAAACCATACATGACTTTTAAATCATATTAATTATGCCTAT
>JXSR01S014927.1:26876-38301 GCA_000969725.1 Ophiothrix spiculata | reverse complement strand
CATAATTTAAAAGGCATGTTTAAAATTTGATCACCACAGTGAGAAAACCCCCAACATTTAGCATCTGGACAAGTTTGCAAAGATACAACAAGAAGGTACGGTTTTTCTAGTGCAGTGAGCCGATGCAGGACTCATCTGCGTGTGTCAGCAGAGATGTTCCTGCATGCTATATCAAAACCACCAGTGGCAAATTGCCACTGAAGGTCTACACTTCAGGCGTCATTTAGTATGGGGAAGAACAGTGAAATGAACATGTAAAGCTTCGAGATACCGAAAAGACCATCCAAAAATAACTATTAACAGTGGCAAGCAATGAACATGATGAATATCATAGGCCCCCGTATGCCACTGATAAAGTTTACTTCCACGAACTGTAGTCAGTGAGCATGTCAGGGATTTAGACAAGAAAATTTGGTGACATTTGCCATGTCTACTTAAAATGTGTCCCGCCGCGGCAAAAGGATGCAGTTGTCGGCTCCTACATGTTGCTTATTGTAGTATGTACACTAGTTGAATATATCAGATATGCTATAGTATACATACATCAGATATGGTACAATGAGCAACATGTAAGAGCCGACTACTGCATCCTTTTGCCGCGGCGGGACACAAATGTAAGACAGCAAGGCCAATGCCACCGTCACTGACTCAGAATCATCACTAGTCCTATCCGGTATCTAGTAGACTTCGAACTTAGTCACCGCATCCATATTCAACATCAAGATGCCGAAATTGCGTCATTGTTGTGACAAGGAGAAGTGGGTCATTTACAGTGTCACGGGCTATGGCAAGACCTCGATAGCTTTCCGGAAGTGTAGAGCAGTGTCAGATCCAGCATCGAGACGCCTAAAAGGAAATAGTCCGAGCTGTGACAAGACAGATCAAACATCAAGGCACAAGATCATCAGCATGATAGGACCATATCAATCATACAACCGATGTTCCACGGGATGCGGCAGGCAAGTCAAACCACGTCGAAATCGTCAAAGGATGCCATCATATCGCCATGACAGAAGACAAATGCCATCATGACGCATGACACGTCATGTCCTTGGCTAAGACAAGCCATATGGCATGCATGGCAACCAAATATTCAGCAACAAGACGCCGAAATTGTAAATATGGACTGTTGCAAGACGTATAGGAGCATAATTTAGACCAATGCCATAATTTCTCATCTGTAGACCCCAGAATCATTACATGGTCGGTGTCAAGACGCATCTATCCCTCAAGACACGAGACCAATCATCATGATCATCGCATCTTCACATGATCCAGACGCTATAAAACCGTACACGGATTGTGTCAAGACACGTGTATCACTCAACATTCTCAAAGCAGAAGACCAATGTCATCAACTCTAGACACCAGACCCGTTACACGGACAGTCTAAAGACGCGTCTATCACTCAAGACACAAGACCAATCATCATGATCATCGCATCTTCACATGATCCAGACGCCAGAACCGTGCACGGATTGTGTCACGTACATATCACTCAACATTCTCAAGGCAGAAGACCAATTTCATCAACTCTAGACGCCAGACCCGTTACACGGACAGTCTCGTCTATCACTCAAGACACAAGACAATTTTGTCATCGCATCCCCAGTCGCTAAAACCATTCATTGGGGCAATCTGCACGGGAGTGCAAATCCAGATGAAAACGCATCTCCGTAAACCGCTTTGCAAAAGACTGTGGCGGTTACATGGGCGTCAGATCCGGATCTGCTGCACAGCACTCAGTGCACGCGTACGTGAAAGCGGTCTACGGAGATGCGGATCTCGGAGATGCGCATCTCCTAGATGCGTTTGCATGTGGATCAGCACTCCGGCCGTGTAGATCGCCCTATATGGGTTGTGACATGACATCTTGCGTCAAAACGCCAACATTCTTACACAATCACATCCTGTCATACGCAACATTTGACACCAAAACGCCGTGTTGTCACGTGCATGGTGCACCGTGCAAGACATGTCTATTTATAATCTTAATTTAAGACACGGACATACATAAATGGCATCTGTGTTTAAAATAAAAAATTAATAGTCATGTCAAATACATGAATTATGTATGTCACAATAAGCGTTTCAGATTGTGACAAGTCGTTGGGTGTTCCTTTAAGACCCGTTGGCTGGTTGAGCCGTACAGGTGGTGGTGTGTACTCAACATTTATTATCATGATTATTACTTTTGTACAATAATTGCCGAATTGTGAGCTATGCCATGTGTCAGAGTTGACTGTCAGACGGAGGTGGCTATAATGAAGAGTTAGAGTTAAGTGAGTTGAGTTTCCAACATACTCGAGCCTTAATTGTTTTTTTGCTTCGAAATCCGCGGTAACGCGGCCGCGCCATTCCCAGAAAAAGGTTGAAGTCCCAGAAAAAAAATCGATAAGCTTAGAAAATAATAATTTAAAGTCAAATAATAACGAAAATTTCTGACGACAAATGATTTTTTCTGGCAATATTGAGTGATGAAATACAAATGAGCCAAATTTGTGGGTGAATGTCAAATATACTGTCAAAAACAAGTGATTTTGTAGACTCGTGAGCGATTCATGCATTTTTCATAAATCTCACAGACAATTCTGATTAGCACTATAAAAGTTCCCAGAAAGGTTTATTTTTTTACCCTGCTGTATAGATTTGTAAACCCCTCTCTCACTTAGATCAATATATTGTTCTTTAGTGACTCATGTAAACGTATCCATGTAAGTCCCTAAATGGGCCTCGATGTATCTGAGCCGAGGACCGTGTATCGGAGCCGAGGACCTAGGCTGTAAAACCGTAACCAGTGTAATTTTACTGCCAGAGACAGCCTGTGGTGCTGGGTATGTCAGTGCTTGTGAGATTCTTTTTTCCTTGTCGGTTTTTAAAAGCTACGTCGAAATATTTACGGTGAACCTTTTGAGTGTTATCTCATTCATACCCCACTCCAAAACTCCGTACGCGTTGTTGATCCATATGACTATAGAACGGTTGATTTTAGTAGAGCTCTCACTGTGATTACGAGACATTTGCAACTTAATTGAAAGGTTTACTAAAATATGAAACATGAAATAACTTGACGTCCACATAAACCCTAAATATATTCTACTAATCCGTCGGTACCATGCCCTCGATACGAACAAAGTATAGACCTACACGCGTCTTTTCATATCTATAACCGATGTCTCAACGTCATCTGATCATGAACATATGGTGTGTATTTATTCCAATCATCATTATCGTGATTATAAAATCTATTAAACATTATGGGGGAAAACTCAGCCGAATACCATTTCATAGCACTATAACTCGCACGAAAGCAACTCTAAAATAAACCATCTAATATTGGTATCAAATTTTAGCGTGTTTAATAGTTTTTAACCGTCAAAATATTCAAATTTATGATAATAAATCATTTCATGATTTTGTAAGTTATGAAAAGAAAAACAAGGGAACAATTCGTTCGTGGTTTTTGTAAGTGTGATCGCATTTTTAGTGGTTTTCTTTTTGTAATCGCTCATTGATTTAAGTATGATAGACTTGAGTAACTGGAGTGCACATAATCACCCCTTGACAGATTAAATGTTGCTTCAATGTTTTATTTTTCTCTCAAGCTTAAAATGTTGTTTCTTTTTCTATTCTTTTTTTTCTCTTTTCCTATTTCCTACTTGTTTGGTGTTTAGTGACAGCTGGTCCAGAGCATAATAAAGTTAAATAACATTACATTTTTGTTGTTGAAATAATCAGAAGAATCTAAGCCCATTAAGTCCAGTTACGATTCTTTCAAAAATTATCTAACAGCGGAAGACTTAAACATGAAACTACTATGACCATGATGACAAGAAGCTAGATAGGCATGGTTCTAAAATGAAGTGTCATCGTGTAGGCCCAGGTTGCATAGGCCTGTAGTTTTTGGTGGTTTTTTTTCAATGAACATGATGAATGGACTTTAAGAGTCACTTTTCCCTGGTGATTTCGAGGATTTAAACAGATTCAGTTGTTGTGATTTTTAAACTTTCTTTTGCACACATTATCCAAAAGCTCTGTTTTGAGTACATCATAGTAGGTGATAGTAACCGGATCACTTGATTTTAAACCTGATTAGTAAAATTATAAATATTTTAAATCGGGTTTAAGTGGTTATTAACTTGAATTCGGATGTTGATTGGATTGGTGTTAATGGTTTAATCGTTTATTTAGGTATTCAGGTCAAGAAATGCGGTGTTTTCCTAATCTTGTCGCGTGGCCGTCTATCATATTTTGTAAACATATCAAACATGATTGCCTATCAGATCAGGAGGATTTGCTGGATTTAATAAATCATTTCATCATTTTGTAAGCTATAAAAAAACAAGAAGAGAAAAAATTATTCGTGTTTTTTTCTTTTGTAAATTAATCGTTCATGAATTTAAGTTTGATAGACTTGAATAACTGGAGTGCACACAATCACCCTTTAATGTTGCTTTGTTTAATTTTTCTTTAAACTTGAAATGTTGTTTCTTTTTCATCTTTAGAGTGATAGATATAGTAACATAGTCTGAATTTCAATTCTAAGATAATGAATCCAAAAGTCCGCTATTCTATCAACATGTTCAAAGACACTGTGGCACTAAAGACTTAATTAATATAATATACTATTTATGAACCCAGTTCAAGAGAGATCTATAATTTAAGAATTGTTTATCGTTTGTTTATCATGTTTATTGTAAAATTACTAACTGACATGTTGAAATTCAGAATGACGACAAGTCTGACGATGTGATAAGTAAACACGGTCAAACTTAAGATAGGAGGAATACTATTTTTACATTCTTAACTCATTCCTGTTTTGACAATAGACATGATTTGGGTTGAAGTAGGCCCCTACATCATGATTATAACCCAGAGGTGGTATTCAGGATATCCCACAATGCATTATTCTGATACACTGATATATAATAGGCAATAATGGTTTTCTGGACAAGGGGCTATTAGGATTTTGAGAATTCCATTGAATAGTACTCATTCATATCTTTCTAGGGATGTGTTTCTTTTCACAATAGCCCAGTGTTTACCCACATTGCTGACACCTCAAAAATCTCAGTAAAACTGTACATAAGTATAGGAGTTGAATTGGATTTGCAGGCATATTGTACAATCAGTGTTTTAGAATAATGCATTGTGGGATATCCTGAAAACCACCTCTGATTATAACCCGATCATTGGATTTTAAACCCGATTAGTTAAATTACAAATAGGCCTATCTTAAATCGCGTTTTAAACCAATTGAATTCAGTGTTGATTTGTTCAGCGTTAATACAAGATTTAATCGTTTATTATGTATTCAGATCAAGAAATAAGGTGCTTTCCTAATCTTGGGCGCGTGCGCTCTTACTGTATTTGGTATTTTGTAAACATTGGCAGATCAGATGGATTTTTTGGCTTATTGAATTTAAAGATTTTGTTAGGTTCAAGTGTTTAGCTAGTAATTAGGATTATTGTATATAATTTGTACCATGTTATACCATAACACTGATTACACCATATTAAGCGCTAAGTCTACTCGAAGTGGTCTGCTATAATGTCTACCCCTGTTTTGATTATGGAAGTGTTTTGAAGAAAAAGGAAAGGAAAGGAAAACACCCTTTATAACCCAACTATATCAAGACAAACAAAATCATGAAAATGCATTTAAAAAAAACCTTGCCGTCGAAGGCAGCGAACAAAATATCCGGAAAAAATGATTCAACCCCAACTTCCACCCCTTGAGATTCAAATGGTGCGCCCCTAAATCATAATCATAATCAAACCAGGGGTTTGACATCATACAGACTTGGTCCATCTACCTCGCAAGCGAACGCGAACCGCGCTCGCTTGTGAGGTCACTCTATTATTCTAGATGGACAAAATGACTTAGGTCATCGAATATAACTGTGTGTTTTATACGATGAACTATACGTCATTTTGTCGTCAGCATAGAATATTCTAAGCAAAATATTCTATACGATTGTGGAGTCTGCACCGAGCCTAGCATGCATGGGTTTTCGTGTATATGATGATGATGATGATGATGATGATAACTAAGGCCTGCTGTAAATATTACAACACTGTTGCACTTTCATTGATTAGATAAAACATTCAAAATATAATGTGCATTGATGTCATTAAGTCCTTCAAAAGGAAATTCAAACTTAGCAGACCAAATAACCCGATGATATCCACAAAATATCCTTGATTTAGTTTCAAGACAAATACACACAGATTGTTTCTTAAAGATTAATAGAAAATATAGAAACAGTAATTATTTTCTTTGTAAATTTAGCTGTTTTGTTATAAGGTCGTTTCATCATATTAAGGAATCACAAAAAATATAGGAAAGCGTAAT
This sequence comes from Ophiothrix spiculata, assembly GCA_000969725.1. Lineage (NCBI taxonomy): Eukaryota > Metazoa > Echinodermata > Ophiuroidea > Amphilepidida > Ophiotrichidae > Ophiothrix > Ophiothrix spiculata. The sequence continues at coordinate 31,946 of JXSR01S014927.1, read as the reverse complement.
TATGTTTTTTGAAATGATATTAATATATACTGTATTATGATTAATTATAGTGTGTGGAACCTGGTGATGTACAAGCAAGGGGAAATCTGCTGTTCCCAAAAGAGAAGTTGCAACAGGGTAAATTTATGAAATTATTCTGCACTCTCGTCAACTATTGGAAGCCTCCCCCCCCCCCTCTCGCACATATGAATATTTCTCTGACTGGGTCCCAGATTTCAGTGACAGAGAGAAACCCAAGCTCTTGGAAATCGCTGACATAACTATGGATTTTCTTTTTCATCATGTTATTTTTGTGAAATCGTTAATCTGTTTTTTCATCGTTAAACCGTTTAAAACTGCCGATAAATTCATTTTAAGTTTTGTTCATACGAAGTGTAATAATCGAAGACAACTAATCATCGATGATTAAATATTGATCTTTAGTCAACGACGCGCGGTCATACTTAGCGTTGTCATCGATGATTATTTGCTAGCAGAATAATCATCGATGATAAATGTTGGATATGATTTTACGTCTTGCTATAGGCCCAGTATGTACAAATTGTCCTCAGTTCTGAAATCATGTCAAAAGAAGCAAACTGGGAAAACTATCAGAATACATAACAAACGAAAAAGAAAATATCTATGAAGAAGAAGGTAGGCCTATAGCCTTTTTCATGGTCAGTATGCTGTATGATACTACATGTACATTGTAATAGGAAAAGCTATCGAACTAAAAAAAATACAGAAAACTTCCATAAAAATAGTCTTATCTTCAACATAATCTGTCATTTCAAGACTGGTCATCCCAAAATTATAAAATAATTCCCCGACATATTTTCACCTAAAAAATTTCAATTTGTCGATAAAATATTAGCCAATAGCCACACTGTATGTAAAAATAATTTTAAAATATAAGTGACCAAGTTGACATCAGCAAATGAGATACAGGCATTCAGTTATATTACATGTACATTGTACAGTAGGCACAGAGAGATAACAAGGTTCATGCATCAATAGTCACGCTTATCTTCGACGTCGTTGACAAACAATTCAGACGGACCTAAACCTCGATGACTAGTCGTTGATTACGCGTAAACCATAAGATTGCTTGTGGTTTATAACTTGAAGTTTCGTCGAAGTTTACTTGTCAACGATCGCATTCAGACGGTCATAAACCACAAGTTAATCATCGATGACTAATTCTTCGATGATATCAACGGCTAGTAAACGATCGTCTGAACAAGGCTTTAATCATTTTTGTTCATATGAAAAACGTTTGTTGAGCAATTTGAACCATAGTTTACAGGATATCAAGTTGTACTCTCGACCGAGAAACAATACAGATAATGGGTGATGATTCACCCCGAAAAGCGGGACTTTGCGACAGAACACTTTTCAAGAAACTGGGGAAAATAAGCCGCGAAAATAAAGAAAATAATAGTTTTCAGCAGATTTTCTGTTGTAAAATTTGACCGCCTTGATCAATTTCAACAAGTAAGGTGTCATTTTTTAGCTTAGAAAATGCCGTAACAGATTAATTGAAAAAATCAAAATTGATACCATCTGCAAAGTCCCCCCTTTCGGGGTGAGCCATCACATTTGTGAATTTCGAGAAAAGAACAACCGAGTACATTTTGTTAATACATCTTAATGACGCTATATATAATAATGCCAAGGTTCCGGGTTCGAATCCTAGATGGTCAGTGATTTTTGTCACCTCATTTCTGCTGTATAGAAGTTTAAAACCATTTCTATAGGCCTAAATTACATCTAAATGAGACATATTGATTATACTTGTCGAATGCACCTTTAAAACACAATAAACATGATAAACATAACACATGTTGCAATATCTCATAACTTTGTGAGACCTTAAGGTTAGCTGATTACATGACTCTTCACGGACCCTTCATCTCGATCACGCCTAATGAATGGACACGATATTGCAACATGCAGCGATGCTTTAATTACAATTGTTTCAATGTTTGTTGAAACTTTTGGTGCATAACTAGATTTCATGATTCAATGACAGACCGTGACGTGAAAGAATTTAGATTATGTTGTTTTATTTTCTTAACTATGCTTCAATATGTTCTTGGTTGAATTCATTTTTGTTTCAAGTTGTTTAAGGACACGACTTAATCGAGTGTACCTTTTATGTGTCTTTCGAATCATCCAATGTATTGAGGTGCCATGTTATACAAATGAATATGCCAGAATAGGAACATCACAACTCCAATAGCTCCCTTCTGTTAATTATATTTATAAGATATAAATGCATACAAATCTCTAAAAATGCTTTCTCATCACTAAAATAGCATTTCCATGTCAATATCCTAATCATATTGTCACATTTGACCTTGTAGTTGACTTGTTTATACATTGTTAGATAATTGTTATAGTACATAAACAGCCATTACAAGAACATCCCAACTCCATGAGCTCCCCTCTGCAACTATATGCTAGGAAAATTATCTAACAATGTCTAACAAAGTCAACTACAAGGTCAAATGTGACACTATGATTGGGATAAAGACATGGAAATGCTTTCTATTGATTTGAAAGCATTTTCAGAGATTTATATGCATTTATATTTTACATAACTTAACAGAAGGGAGCGATTGGAGTTTGGATGTTCTTATTCTGGCGTATTCAAATGTTGTATGTCTCTATACGTATGTTTACACGACTCTTGCTTTTGTCTCAGTTTTAGAAATTTAAATATTTTTATTTCTTAAAAGTTAAAATCACTTTAGAAAGGCAATTCTCTCCTGGATTTCGACCAGCACTCTCTTTGTGTGGCTAGCTTTCCAATTCAAAAATTAATGTTTGTTTTTAGGAGATATATAACATTTGCATACATGCATATATTTTGCCGTTTGTTACATATTTTGACGTGTTATATGCATTTTTACAGCAATATTTTACTTTTTTTAAAGGAGTTCAGTATAAATAGAAACGTACATCCTACACCAAAATACAATACCTGAACTCAAATTGTATAAGTTAAGTAAATTTTCGAGGGTGTCTCTCTGTAGCGCAGCCTATAATGCATACATGGGGACGCTAGTAACAATGTACGTCACTTTATACGTCACTGTTCTGTAATTGAAAAAGTCATCGCGATGAGGAATATTATTGACTAAATTATTTTGTTGCAAATTTGTTGTCGGTGGATAGGTGGGAAGAAAAATAAACTAGCGGAAAATGAAAATGCTCCAGGCTATATACGAGATGGAGGTAAATTTATCAGCCATATTTAAATTGGATTTAAGCGGCTATACTTAAAGATTGAAAATGTATCATGAGCATGATGGGGCGAGCGTATATAGGTTTCGCAAAATGACACTCTGTGTTGTATTGAGCCTCGCTGCGATGCTATTTTAAAGTTAAAAGCGTTCTTTTACAATTGCATCGAAGCGCGGTCGTTTGCCACGGTATAATTAACATGATTAACTGAGAACCAGATTTCAGGAATATAGCCCCAATTATTTCTTAGCACGAACCAGTACTCCCTTCTTCGCTTGGTTCGAACACCTGACCTGAATGAGCTCCTCTCTCTCGCTGTTTTGTCACAGGTGTTCATTGGACATAAACAACGAAAATGAATCCTTTTTTTCTTTAACTGAAAAAAATTCAAATTATGAGAATCCAGATATGTTTCGGGGTCTCGTATTACTAGTCAATTCCTTGTCGCGTAATGACGTGTTGTTGCGTAAGAAGTATAGAGAAGGGTTTGATAAATCATCGCGATGGATGTTCACACAAGTTCAACGATATCTACTCTCTAAATTCTAAAGATTGAAAATTCAATCTTTTTGAGTGCGCACTCATGGCAGACTTTTTTGGATTGAAATGTCAATCTTTCAGACTGAATTTTAAATCTTGGAAGTTAGAGGGATATTTCAAGGATTGAAAATTCAGTCTGAAAGATTGACTTTTCAATCTAAAAAAGTCTGCCGTGAGTGCACACTCAAAAGATTGAATTTTCAATCTTTAGAATTTCTAGAGTAGAGAGTCCAAAACATTGTGATACCATTGTCATGGCAACCGATGTGTCCTTTGAGCCTGGAACACCTGTATACATACTCGCATACTTCTCCTTTGCAATCCTATTTCGTGTTTACTTTTTCCACCTAAATTTGACGTTTTATTAGCACCTTTGTTTTGAAACCTACTCCATTTGAACTTCAAAAGGCGTGCAATTTGTTATATCGAACTCAACGGGTTATCGTTACCATCGGTTTTCCTTGTGTTAAAGTGCGAAATATTGTTTGATTGGAAACTGCTTTATTGTTCCTTATCGCCAAGTATTTTTGCATCTATTGAGCACTGAAAGTTCATTGGGATTGTTGAACTCAATTGCAAATTACACGGGCGACAGAACACCCGACTATTAGCTTACTTTTCACGTTTTGTCAAAATGTATTTGTACAAATTTGCAGTATTCAAGCTTTCAGTCATGACAGTCAATAATACAATTGGAATCGGAGGTTTATGTATGTGATATTATGTGCAATGGTTATAAGATTTTAAGATTTATCATACATTTATTATAAACGGCAGTTCCATGTCATATACCTGTCTCTAATTATTCATAAAATCTTTTATTACGCTCCTATGTAGAAATTGAATAATTTTTCTTCTTAGAACCATTATATACACCAGGCCGTGAAAACGACGTGCATTTCAATGATATGAGGATATGCATGTTCTCTTCTAAAGACTGTCGATTTCGACCAACATACTCTCCGTTGGGCGATTATATCACCTTGTTTAGGCTTTCGCCAAGGAAACCCAACTTGGTACTTGGTACCAAGTAAGCTATAACTTAGGAAGCTTATCTTTAACAGGGATCCCAAGATGTTTTATGGGCCTACACTCTTAGAAAGAAAGTATCAAATATGAGACAAAAAGGATCAATTTTGATCCTTTTTTTGGTATCAAATATGAGCTTATCCTTAAAGGATCAAAGTGATCCCAAAAAAAGGATCAACAATTTTGATCCGAAAAAGGATCAAATATTTCTTATAAAAAAGACCTGCAAAAAACATCACACTGAAGTGACGCTAGCAGGATTTGAACCCA
>JXSR01S014927.1:3205-14424 GCA_000969725.1 Ophiothrix spiculata | reverse complement strand
AATTTCCTAGCATGGCATTTCATATACCTGAGACATGGACCTATTCAAAAAACATTGCTAGAATTGGTCCCCTTTTAGGAAAGCAAAATCTCTTCTGGCCCAAGGACTAATATGTGAGACATGGATAACTTATAACATGAATAAGATGGATCTTTCTTGAACTCTGCAAATAATAAAGACAAATATGTAGAAGACTAAATTTATGGATACTATACATGTCAGTGTTCAAATGTCAGTCCCAAATTACCGCTTATTTTGAACAAAACTGGCATCAATTAGGATCCTTAAATTGCACGAACAAAAGTTATCGATCTTTATTAACAAATTACACAAGAATATATTCCATTTACCTCTCAATAATAACACAATCTACAGCATAAGTGCCTTCTCAATTTCACTTATCCCAAAACAGCAGATGGGCACACGAAACAGTGCAATACAGGGTCATATTCGTACACAAGTCATGGGCGGGATGGCATGCGCTCCATCGAACGAAGACTTCTCACGAGAGAAAACCAGTTACAAGTCTTTGACCTCCAAGATCTTCATGTCGCATTTCATTTGATTTGATTTGGTATTTATCAAAAAGCACATCGTGACCCAAAGGTCAAATTACATGCAATTTTACAATAGCACTTTATTTAATTATAAAAAAATGGTACATTTATACAGAGTACTCATAAAAGACATACGAATTCATAAACATCAATTAAAAACATTGAAATTATAAACTGAGGCAAAGAAAAGAAGGGTGATCAATATTGCACTTGGTAAAAACACATGTAACCAGAAAGATATCAGCCCGTATATTGCACTGTCGCTGTAAAAAGAAGAGGGTCATTCATTTAACAATTCAATAAAAATGGAACTGGACTGTGTATCTGATTTGGTCCTTTCGTGCAGTTAACGATGTTTTCCCCGATCCTGGGTTCACCTGCATGATGATTTCCATCCAGTATACAGAAAGTTTAAACTTGAATGACCAAACATGATAACTGAGCATACTGAAATGTGATGGACTTTGTAGATGATAACAATTTTTATTTTGTCATTGTATCTGTTACATCATGCATTTTCTAACCTTTAAAATGACACCATACTTGTTAAAAATGATCAACATGATCAAGGCGATCACATTTTACAACTTAAGAAAATCGGCTGAAATTCTTATTCTTTTCTTTATTTTTTGCTACAATGCAGTTCTCACCAGCTTCTTTAAAAGTGTTCTGTCGCAAAGTCCCCCTTTTTGATGTGAGCCATCACACGTAAATGATAAGTATGATAAATGATTAGAATATATAGCATCTTGCAATGGTATCATCGTGAAACAAGGAGCTCGATAAAGAAAGTTGATACTTTAAATACTACTTATGTTCCTTGTTGTTTTGAATTTAAACATTTCCTTGTACATTTAATTTGACACTTTTCAGTACAAATGTTTTTTAGAAAAATTTAGTCCATTTGATAAGATTGTCAAAATTATACATTATATATTGAAAGTTACATCATTATGTATCATCCCATCATTTTGAAAATCATGCTTAGGTTTCAAACACTAATCAAAACACTAGTTTGTCCATACTTTCTAAACAGAATGATATTGATACACTGTTTTCAATGAGCAAATGTTATTTGAAATCTGAGGAAGAGTCGGACATGCTTAGGTTGTAAACATGTTTAGCTACCTAAACACCAGTTTGTCCATACTTTCTAAACACCTCATTTAGAGTGAAGAAACATGATATTTCATAGGCATATCAATTAATTAAACACAAGACAGACCTGCAATATAAATTGTCGAAAAATCATCGTCAAAAAAAGTTCACGTGGCCAAGACATTTTTAGTCAGCAAGGTTATCCTTGTATCAGAAAAAAATATTTATTTAGATTTGTGCCAAAATAAACAACGCAATATGTTTAAAATATGGCAATGATTTGAAGAACACAAAAAGGAATGCTTAACCTTGCTTCAAAGGTGTCTCAATAATATCTACAATAGGCCTGCAATCAGTCGGTCACTTCTTGATGAAAGGTCATTTTCGTTTTCAGTATCGCCCTTATCAAAACGTCCCATCAAGAAAATGAGGCCCGACGCGGGAAGGGGGTGTGGCGTCTCTCACTGACAAATATACGTGTGCTCAAAGGTTTTTGGGTGCATTTTCGCGTGAAGTTTTGCCATATCGATGTATGGGTTATTTTTTATACCTTACCAAATTTGATATATCGATATAAATTTACACCCAATTTCACTATTGTAAAAAGATGGGACCATACATTTCGAGCAAATAGGTGCAAATTAGGCATATGCCCTAGAGATGGTCGAAATTTTCAACTCTATTAATTATACTTTGAGCTTACCTCCCCTCCCCCCTCCGGAGCCCGGTAACATTATTCAACCTCGGTAAACTAATGTGTGTCCATTATGCACACATTATGTATAATGTTTGCGTAATAGTCCACCATACGCAAATAGCCTAAGTACACAATGCGTGTAGAAATAGTCCGATAAGTGCGATCAATAACTAAATTGTGGACGCAAAAATGGGCGAACGCTATAATCCGAAATGCAAATGAACCAGTGTGTGTACATAGCTCCCATAGTGTGTTGATTTGAAGACATGAATTGTTTTAAGCTTAATTGGATAGAGTTTCAATACAAATTGCGCTACTATTATTCTAGCGCAAGGAAATAAGGATTAATTTTGATTTTATATTGGAGGATTATAAACAACGGATTAAGTGAAAATACAAATATTGCTGTTATACATCTGAAATGGCGTATTTGTAAATTATACACACGAGTTGTAATCTACAGTTGTTAAATAATTAGAACAATTAAGAAGTGAGGATTAAACAGTAAAATACTACAAAACCAATACCAATATAATCAATAAAGAAGATTGAAGACCCTTAATTAAGACAAGAAGTTAATCGTGTTAAACCGCCCGTATACCGATCATAAGCACGTCACAATTAAAAAAAAATTGAAATTGCGAATTGAAATTTGTCAAATTGTCATGGTCATTTTGAAACAACAAAAGGATATATATTATATATTAGTTGTTGACCAACATTATACCGACATTGACCGAGTTAAACATGTTAAATAGAACATGTTAGTAGCGTATTTAAAATTGGTATATAGGCCTAATAATGTACCATTTCACAAATGCCCAAAATTTTAAATGCACTTTCAATTGTGCGTGAGATCATTCTTACAACAGTTCAGCTTTACCACATGTTTACACTGAACTTTAAGACACCATACCTCCTTTTTTTTTCTTAGTCCAAAACACAACCTTTTAAAAACGTTCCCTGAGTTGTGGACAAATGAAAAATCTTATATGATCAGATGATATCTCAGTTTTAGTCACTTTGACGAGCCAGTTTTACAGACATGTAGTACTGAAAGGTTTGCATTTAAATAAAAAAAATTATAACTAGTATTACCCTCCCCTTCTCCTAGCTTCATCATATTCATGAACAATTTTTGAAACCTTATTTGTTGTCTTATCATACTTATTATTCTTTTCAATATTAATGACTATGACAGTGAAGTTTCTCCTACTTTGTCACGTGGAATCACTCTGTTAATCATGGAACAACATTGATTTTCAAATTCTATTGGTCGGATCAGGGAAAAAGAAGATCTTCTTTTTCCATGGTGGGGTTGTCGCTGTTTTTGAGCTAGACACTGCATAAAACTGGATGGTTAAAATAAATCAAATTCATTGCCATGATATGAAGTCTATCATAACACTGGCAGCTATATTTGTGATTAAACCCTACCATGGCATCGGTAATTGATTACATTACCCACAGCCACTTACACTTAACTAATTCAAATTCACTTCTGGCGAGGATTGATACCAATTGCAGATTTGCTTTGATACGACCAGAATATCCTCTCTCTTTCGTCAACATAGGCCTTATTTTTCCTGAGCTCAGATTTGAAAAGTAGCACAAACGCATAATTTTCGTTTTCCATGTTTTCTCCACTGGAACATAAACGGACGTTCCTGAACATTGGAAAGAAGGCATGTTTATGCATCAGAATATGATGATACATTTGAAATTAGAGTTTTGAGTTTCAAAGTTTCAAGACGAAATTGTTAATGACCTTGAAGCAATTATAAATTCAGGACCAAGAAAAAAATGTATTATAGTCTTAAATATATTATGTTAACATGAAATAGGGCCTATATTGTGAGAAATATATTTCATTTCTAAAATTCTCTCCCTGCCATGATGACGGAATTCATACCGTACGGAAATCATTATAATTATATGTTCTGTATAAGTGAAGTTCAACATGATAAAAAAGTGATATTTTGAAACCGCATTAAAACTGTGATGAAAGTATACATGGCTGACGAAATCTAATCATCTTGCGGGAAAATAGCAGCCTACACGTATTTGCTGTGAAATTTTAATCATACACTAAAAGCACCCATCGTGCCCTGCGGTAAATAGTGTCGTTAGCCCAAAGGGTTGCGTTGCATTGTGGGATTTGACACCCCGCATAATTGACATTGGTCTTGTTAAATCACGTACGCGTGCGAGTTGTTGAAAAAAGTGCCTTAGCATCACTATGGTAGCTTAGCTGAGATTCGCATCTCTTAAACCCAGATGATCCGGCTCATACGGATATACACAACGAATAAATGGATTTGTAAATGTAAATTGCCATTATTTGTTCATTTGTTTGTGTTATTGTTTAGATTTATCCGTGTTGTAGTTGGTATTGGATTAAAGGATTGAGCAGGTTATCGACAACTTCAGAGTCAAATGACTGGCATATCGTGAACTTGACTGATAACCTGTCATGGTAAATCTCAGAAATGAGAGTCATATAGTCAAAACTTAAATGAACGGACAAACAAATAAAAACGTATATAAACAGATAGACATGATAGACAAATAAACAAACAATTATAGGCCTACATGATGAAACACTGAATATATTTTAACAATTACAGACATCAGTTGAATTGGAAAGACAGACAAAACTTGCAAAAATGAACAAATGAAACAAACATTCAGATTCCATGATGAAAAATAAAGGAATACACGAAAATTAGCAATCAAACTCGATCGGTCATCATGATCATTATGAAAACTGCATTCAATTAGCCTCAAGCACCTCTCTGCCTCAAGTAACCAAGTTGAGTGTCGGCTAAAAAGGTTTGTGGTATATATATACAATTTTAAGTTGACCGTAATCTACTCAAGTTCAACCTATAGCTCTGAGGAGCTTGATTTTAATTTTTAAACACATTGATTTTATAATAAGTCCAGTAATACTAACATGAATTTAATCTGAGCAAATTCAACATGATGACAATTGTTCCAGTTGATTTCAAAATTCCAAATAGGCCTACATAGTACCTGAGACTATTATACCTGGTATAATAGTCTCAGATAGTACATATGGGTTCCAGAAACACTAGGTCTACCTTGAATTTGAATTTGTCCTCAAGCAAATGCAACCTTGGTACTTGGAAGTCAACTTCATAAAACAGGTGATCTTTGCCATCAGAATTCTAGATATATCTAGTTCTATGCTTCCCGGAGTAAAAAATCAATGTTTAGACATTTGTTGTTGGGATGAGGCTAATTATTTTCAAGCCGTGACAACTCATGGGCTGGTTTCCCAAGATTGCCAGAGCTGAGAATTTGGTCAACAATCAGAGGGAGGGGGTAAGAGTAAAGAAGAGCCACTACTGTTTTTAGCTCAAGGAGTAATGGTGATTATAATACTTGTCCACCACTGCTTTCAGCTCTGAACCAGAGCTAGTTCAACCATAAAAATAAAGGTAATGCTGTATTTAAAGGCTCTGTCACACATCACGAAACGTACGAATACCGAACTAACAACGTACACTGGTTTGGTCATTGAAATACATATGTAATCGATTACCAAACCAGTGTACGTCATTAGTACGTTATTCGCACGGTACGGTGATGTGTGATATTACCTTTAGGGGCTTTGTCACAACTTCACGAAACGTACGAATAACGTAAACTGGGTTGGTAATTGATGTATTTTAATGACCAAACCAATGTACGTTATGTGACATTATATACTCGTATACCTTTCGTGATGTGTTATACAGAGCCCTTGCACCGTATCTCTGTCGTGTGGTTCTCATATCCCCTGGGGAATATCCATAATAAAGGACTCTTTCCTCAGACTATTTTGAGAGAGTTTTCGATTCCATATCTGCTACACTTATAATTGAACAGAATGGTCACCAGCAATTAGGAGAAACACACACCGTTTGAATAAATAATGCAACGATTTTCTCCATCGTGTTAAACTGCTTGTTGAGCGATATGGTTACTAGACACTTGTCTTGTCGAAAAACTATCCATGCAAACTTTGCCGCTATCATCATTGCATCATAAAGTGGAAAGAAAATACAAATTAAAGAAGTAGTTTAGTTTGACTATGATATAAGTTACACTGAGTAACTACAGGCTCAGGGTCAGGGGCTCTTAACTGGTTTTCTCTCGTGAGAAGTCTGCCCTGGAACGCATGCCATCCCGCCCACGACTTGCGCACGAATATGACAGTAATATTGCACTGTCGTGTGCCCATCTGCCAGTTTTAGGATAAGTGAAAATGAGAAGGCACTATATGCTGTTATTTAGTGGTAAATGGAAGCTATTCTTGTATGATTTGTAAATAAAGATTGGTATAACTGTTTTTTCGTCAGTGTTCGAGAAAGGTTCTTTAATCAATGTGTTAATTGAGGCGAGTTTGATATTTCGCAATGGCTATAGTCATGATAGTGCAACATCTAAAAGACTGATATCGGACTACATACACATTTTCAGGAACTTTTTGTTGTTGGAAATGGTCGGACTTGTAGCCTGTACTTGACATAATTTGATTTACACATGTTTACTATGAACATGATTAAAACGATTTATCGATATCATTTTAGCTTGCCTATCGATTTAAGTCAGAAAAGACGATTTGTAAATAGGCTCAGAGAATTATAGCATGATACATCCGATTAATGCCTTAGGTACAGTGAAAACGTTAACACTTTACTACATAAATAATCATTACGTGCTTAATGTGTTTGTAAACATAAAAGTGCACCTTCGAACATTCCAAAACTCGAATTCAAAGTGTATAAACATGTGGTATTAGCACTTTAGATATTCGGCATGTTCGGTATGAAAACTTCGGTGAAGTCTAAACAAATGTTGAAAATAATCACCAGGCTTGTTAAGGCTTTCGCCAAGGAAACTCAGCTTGGTACCAGGGCATTTTCCACTGAGGTCCAAGATGTTTTACATTCAGTTTTTGATAAGCTATACGATTTTCAAATCTGCCTCAGAAATGTAAAACGCCCTAAGTGTATATTCTTTAAATTATCTCCATATACCGTTTGAAGCACGATGATCTAAAAAAACGAATATTTCCAGTATTTTTGCTGCATTATTAGGTCTAACACATTAGTCATAAATATCCTCATGAACGACAAAGACCGCCGTAAGAAGGACTGTATTTGAAAGCACTTCAACAAATTCAAGAAAGGAAATAGTCATCATGGTTATCACCGGCGGCGGAAGGTTGAAATTTTAGGGGGGAACAGCTAATTTTTTTAGCAAAAATCGTCGGAGGAAAATCACGATATTTTGTAATGCGCGCGGAAAAATTTTGCCAAATCGGCTAATTTCAGCTACAAATTGTTAACATTTTGAATTTTGCGCAAGAATTACAATTTTCTACTGAAATTTCGCGCGAAGCGCGCAATTTTTTTTGATTTTTCATATTTAAAGGATCAAAACAAAGGGAAAATTTACAATTTCCTTTCCTTTTCTTTCTTTCTTCTTGATTTTTTGAGGGGGTCCGTCCCCCCCTCGAAAAATTTAGGGGGGGACATGTCCCCCCGTCCCCCCGGCCCCGCTTCCGCCGCCTATGATGGTTATACAATCTATCTTTACAAACCATCATAGAAAACGAAAAACAAAAGAGAGAGAGAAAAAAAAAAGGTTAACTAAAATATAAGAAAAATTGGCATGGAAAATTAAGACCTGAAATGATTTTATAAACTTCGAGTCACCTTGATGCAGTACTGTCAAATTTGGGTCGGCGTGTACTCAACACAATTCTTATGCTATCATTGACTATCATAGAAAGCGACACACAGTTGAACCAATTTGAAAAATGACTCAATTGCCCCGATCGTGCTATCGCCAATGATTTGCACAGAGCTGATGCACAATCATCATGATTGGTTTCTGGGTCAAGTTGTGTTTGCGCCTTCGCACAATTTTCTCGACGTTGCAAAACTTAGGTCTAATATATTTTTCCTAATGCATTCTTTTATATAAAATAACTTGGTCACGATTACCATTAAGTACGACGACCTTAACACTTGCCGCGATCGTACGAATTCACGAATGTCGTATATACTGACGATTTCCAACCATTTGCACTGTAAACGTCGTCGTCGTCGGTACAAATGGTACCGTTAAACACGCAGCTTGTCCAACCCGTAAGCATGGTAAGAGTGTTTGTCAAGCCAAAACATGCAAACGGAACCACCGTCGCGTTGCCTCCTCGGCAGAAGTCTAATCGTACCATCAGGAAACATCGGCAACCTCCCTAACCGCAGCCTAAACTTCCTCGACAAAATCCAAACTTAGACTCACCAGATATACATAGCATACAGCGCCCCAAGAAGGAGCATTCAACAATTAGAGTAAAGTTTCTTGCCCAAGGAACAGTGGCGTAGCTAGGGGGGGGGGGCACGTGCCCCGGGCGCCACCCGCAGGGGGGCGCTGAAATGACAAAAAGGGAAAAAAGAGAAGAAAAAATGGGGAAAAGAGGGGAGAAAAAAAGAGAAGAGAAAAGAATAGTATACTTTTGCCCCCAAATTTCATCATACATAATCATATCCCCACAAAATGCAGTAAAACCCTATAGCTTCAGGGGGCTTTGCCCCCCCCCCCCTTCCCGACTCCATCGGTGCTTTCATATAACCCCACAAAAAAGCACAAGTAAAACCCTAAAGCTGCAGGGGATTCGCCCTCGACCCCCACCAGGGCTTTCATATAACCCCACAAAATGTTTTAAAAAAATGCAGTAAAACCCCGAGCCTATAAAAGTCTCGGGGGGCTTCGCCCCCTCGACCCTTACTGGGGCTTAACCCCTGGACCCAAACTATAGTGGGTGATATATTGTTTTCTCCTGCTCTCACTTGTAATTGTGTCCGTAAGTCAATGTGTATTAACAAAAAGTATTTTGCCCCAGGAAATGGCCTCTCCTGTCAATCAGAGTGTAGAAGACCTCTGGCTTCGGGGGGCTTCGCCCCTTCGACCCCAACCGGGGCTTTGCCCCTAGCCCCACCCGTTATTGTGCGCGCAAGCTCGGAGGGGGGGGGGGGGGGCGAAATTTTAGTTTCTTGCCCCGGGCGACACATTTCCTAGCTACGCCGCTGCCAAGGAAACAAGGAGATGTAAACCGCCAAGCCCGGGGCTCGAACCCACAACCTCTGTATTACGAGCCCCGTGCTCTAACCGCTCGGCCACGCTCCCCTCATATTGCCATCAGGTTTCCTCGGCAGATGTCCATGACCTTCTCCAAAAAGACCTAACCATGACTTCAGGTCTCTTCAGCAAACTGTCTGACTGTTTCCTAATTCTATTGCAGGCTAATAATATCGGGGTGGGTGGGTGTACGGGTGAAATGGGTACACTTCCCTAGTCCGAAACGCCGCTAGTCCGACACTGCGCTAGTCCTAAAATGAACTTACACGGCGCTAGTCCGACACGGCGTCAGTCCAATACTGCGCTAGTCCGAAAATGAAATACACGGCGTTAGTCCGAATCTGAAAACCACTGCGCCAGTCCGACATTTTTGTCAGACTAGCGCAGTTAATTTTAGATTCGGACTAGCGTAGTGGATTTCAGTTTGAAATTTACACACGGCGCTAGTCCGAATTTGAAAACCACTGCGCTAGTCATGAGTCCGAATCTGAAAACCACTGCGCTAGTCCGACATTTTTATTGACTAGCTAAGTGGTTTGCAGATTTGGACTAGCGCGGTGGTTTGTAGATAAGAATTATGATCAGGCCCGTAACCAGGAATTTTGACGGGGGTGCGGATTTTCAAATAGTGGACCTTTCGGAGGAAACATTTTCGTTTTGGTCGACCCTGAACTAATTTCAATCGTTTCCAAAAAGTGACAACCAAAAAATAAATAAATAAAATGTTTAGTACTTTCACAAGCATTTTGTAGAGTACTAGTATTTTATACATGTTATAAAAAAAACCAGGGTTTTAAAGAGGTATTTTCGGACTATAGCGCAGTGTAATTCATTTTCGGACTAACGCAATGTATTTCAATGTTGGACTAGCGCGAAATGCTACATAAGATGAAATGATAAAATCATACTTGATATCATCTGTAAAGTCCCCCCTTTCGGGGTGAGCAATGATTTATACCCGTATTGACATTGATTCCCCATTGTCATGATTGTACAGGGGGTACACTTCGCCAGTCCGACAATGCGCTAGTCCGAAAATGAAATACACGGCGCTAGTCCGACACTGCGCTAGTCCGAAAATGAAATACACGGCGCTAGTCCGACACTGCGCTAGTCCGAAAATGAAATACACGGCGCTAGTCCGAATCTGAAAAACACTGCGCTAGTCCGACATTTATGTCGGACTAGCGCAGTGGATTTCTGTTTGAAATATACACAATACATTTTTGTCCGGGACTAGCGCATTGGTTTTCAGATTCGGACTAGCGCAGTATTTTTCAAAGTCGGACTAGCACAGTGTCTAAGGTATAGGAAAAGTGTGTTGTCGGACTAGCGCATTGTCGGACTAGCGGGTGCACCCCTGTACAGGTACGGGGTACCTGCAATCCTATAATCATATGATAAAGTGTACGTTGTCGTCATCAAATGTCATAGTGCTGATTGCGGTCAACCATCAAGGCACCATATAATGACAAACACAAACTTGACAAATGCTGAAAGGATTCAAACACAAAAACACGGAGACAAGCTTCGTTTTATTGTTTCAAGTCAATTATTATCAAATATATTTGTTATAGAACGGAAAACCATTTTACAATAATCATGATTTTGAACAACAAGTGTTTTCAAGGAGTTCTATAAAGCTTATTGCATCAAAATAGTATTAAAATATTATATTTTTGGCTAAAAAAGGTCAATTAACTTTAAAG
>JXSR01S014926.1:35381-49500 GCA_000969725.1 Ophiothrix spiculata | reverse complement strand
AGTGTGTGCCAATAAAAATGCAAGATTGGAAAACAAAAATATTAAAAATATAAGCGAGCAAATTTTATCATTAAAACACCATTGATATTAAAATAGAGCTTCTTCCCTTCATTATGCTTTTTATTTCATTCACTTTGGGCATACCTGTCTGGAGATACGGCGAATTGAAAATGGAGCACAAATTTCAATCTGGTCAGAATTGTGAAAATCAGATGAAGTCGGTTAATCGAGCTATAGGGTGATATGCATCCCAGAAATGAGCAACTTTAAACTGATTTAATTCGTTTTACAATTTGTGTAGCTTAAAAAGGATTGTTCATTAATTACTTTCATTGAAAACCAAAGAAGTGGTCAATTTGAAGCAAGAATTATTATCAATAATGAGATACTTTTAACTGTGGTACTTAACTTCAAAACAAACAAAAAAGTCAAGGGCTTTCGTATTTTGACCCCTTTTTGTAAAACCAAATGAATTTCTAAAAATGTTTGTCTCAGAGGCAGTACTGAGTTGCAATTGTAACTTTGAGAAAAAGAAAATATAACACTTTGCATCAAAATAAACTTGAAAACTAAGGGTCGCATAAACACTAAGTTACATTATGTCATACATTCAGAAGCGGAATTTGACATTCCGGATTCGGGAAACTTTGAACATGAAGTTTTTGGAGAGATAACAACAAAAATTGTTATTTCTTACAATTGTAAAAGTTTTCTGACTTTTTTGCATGATTAGATACTTTCAATTTGCTTTTGTATAACACACACTAAACATCAATTCAACTAAGTGATTTTTTATTCATCTGGAGATAAAGCTACTTTGCTTTAAATGCCTTTATTACAGTCTACTTTTGATATTGATTGTGACATTGAGATCATGAAATCAGACCACTTCAAATATTAAGGACTTGAGAACCAAAGGTCCAAATTTCACCAAATAAAAAGCTGTTTGAAGATGAGATTATGTACAATAAAATTCAATAGCTCTTATTATTACCTGTAGCCCAATTCTCTCAGAAAAAAATTGTACAAAATCGTGCGTTTTTATTGGCACACCCTGTAGTGTAAATAAGTTGTAATCTTTCTTTATAATTGCTAATATTACGTGCACATTTGAAAAGACTATTTTGACTGTATGGTCAAACCTGATGATTCTTATAATGGACATACTCCCGCCATTGATGGGGTAAAATCGGAGCGCCAAGTTTGGTAAAAAATAAGAAGTTCTTTTTAGCAAAAATATACACATATTAATACTATTGAATGAAAGATAGTACACATAAAGTTCACAGATTCTTGTTTAATCAAAGGTGGTTTATATTAATTATTATTATTATTACATACAAAGAAATTCAAACACCTCTTGAAAAATAATGTATGCATTTGCTATAGAGGTTTGGTCAAGTTTTTGTTCCACCTAAAATATATGTTTTCTCCAACATGCTTTTAATGCAGGGTCCTGAATATATCTGATATTGCTAACAAAGAATTCACCCTTTTTAGCTTTTTAAAATAATTAGTCATTCAATTATTTTTGATATTGATGTTCTTAATTTGATTTTTAATGCATTGAATACCCAAGGCCAGGCTATATATAGCAGTGTGGGTCTTGAATAAAATAATAATAATGAATAATATAAAGACCCAAAATAAGAGGCTGCATATCATGTGATTGCAAGAAAGTTATAAATGCAGCCATTTTCTTAAATTTACATTGCACAGTGTGTCGTGTCCAGTCTTGGGTCTGTGGCTCTTGAAATGGTTCTTCAGAGCTTACAGGTGACATATTGTCAAATGAAGAACCAATGCAAGATCCACCTTTATATGAGAGACAAATTTTTAGAATTTTTGCATTATGGCAGCTATTGCAGATATAACTTTCTTGCAGTCACATGACAATGTGTGCCATGGCACATCGAAAGGTATATCATTGTGGCAAAGTCAATTTTGAGATACGGCCGACTGAAAATGACTGAAAAAGGCTGGAAGGTTGATCACATTCATTTCTTGCTCAAAAATATCAGCGGGACGTCACTTAAGCACAAAACACTGACATTTTCATAACTTCTAGCTCAAACTTAAAAGTAGCAATTTTTCTTTCACTCCAAGAAGACGCCTGGGCGTTTCTAGTAAATAAAGAAACATTTAAGAGTTCATAAACTTTATGTTTATGTATCTTCCATATGAAGGACACAGTACATTTGAAATTTGGTATCATTTTAAAGCTTACTCTTTGTTCTATTATTTGAGCACTAACTTTGTTGCATAACTCTCATTATATGGTGTTTATGGTCATTTAAACATAGACAGGTTGAATCCCAAAATTGAAACTAGAAAATAAATTCAGGGCTGAAAGGGTTAAAAGTAGCAATTTTTCTTTATTTTGATCATTTTAAAGATTATCTTGAAATCTTGTCTGATACATTTGGTTAAAATCTGACATCAAAAACACCAGCTGCTAAGAAGTTTCAAAGTGACTTGTAATTTCAATCATCCAACAGCATTGTTTAGGTTCTATTGAACATCCTGAATTTCAATCGTGTTTTACTCGGAATTTGTGATTGACTTAGTCTGTTCTATGTTGTAATCTTTTGTGTGCTAACCTTTGACACAAACGTCGGATTTCCAATTTGGTACCATATTAAAAGTGGAATGAACAAGCTGTCACTGATACCAATAACTCAATTTTGACTTTTTGACCAAAGATGTACCTTTGCATGTGGGGCATCACAAATATGCTCTTTTTCTATGATAAAATATCTGTGGTATTTCTTGTAACTCCTATATGTACAGGTTACTGCATAACTATATGCTATGGTACATCATACAGTCCAACACAGTGTACTTAAGTGAAGATTTTCAGCGGGTAGAAAGAGAGCTACAGAAAGCTATGGACGGCAGAGTCAAGCAGCTTGCTAAGTGGAGGTTCTGCATAGAGGATTTAGATAACAGCATGGGATTTGCACTGGGAGCCATATTTGTCAAAGAAACATTCCAAGGGTCAAGCAAGATACAGGTAAATATTTGATTGTGATTGGGGTAGCTGGCCGGGTTGGCGCAGCGGTAGTTCCCTCGCCTTGCACCAATGAGGTCCCGGATTCAATTCCTGCGCCCAGCACTTCATGTGCATTTGGTTTTTAGTCCATGCTCGCTTCCTCAGGTTTTTCTCTGGGTACTGCGGTCCTCCTCCTGCATTTCAAAACTGAATTTAAATACATCTTGGAGCCCAGTTGAAGATAAGCTTCCTTTAGCTTACTTGGTACCAAGTACCAACTTGGGTTTCCTTGGCGAAAGCCTAAACAAGATGATTTTTTCAAGTTGGTTTGAATCAGATGACGATGGACATGACTTCCCACATGATTTGTGATGATTACTGGCCATTTGAAATTGCTATTGTTTTACATGTGAAAAGGGATTGTCACCTTTTTGAACTAGCCAGTTGGGAAGGTAGGTTCTCAACTAAAAATTACCTGCCCAAATTTAACTGATACAGGTAAATTGTTAGACCAGTTTTGTCTCATTTGTTTCATTTTCTAAACTTAACGGGTACCAGCATTTAATGCTTGGAAGGTACAAGACTCAGGGGAAGGAAGTGTAGCGATCCAAAACATTAAAAAAAGTGGATTCTAGCCCAATCGCTTTGAAAGAGAAATGGGTAATCTGACCTGTAAAAATATTGTACCTGTTAACTCAGCAATTGGTTCATGACTCAGATATGGAATATGTTTTGTTTCCTGTTTAGGCAAGAGAAATGGTAGAAGAAATCAGGTCAGCATTCAAAAACAACCTACCAGATTTAGACTGGATGGATGATGAAACCAGGATAGCGGCAAAGGATAAGGTGAGATGATGGATAAATGTAATGCTGGTGGCAGATTAACTGATGTGACTGTGCTAGATCAAAAATGACTATGTGTTAGTGACACACAACTTTTGAAAAACTGATTTAAGTATTGGACCTGATTCTAAAAAGGCAGAAATTGATCTCAGAAGCAGCCAACCAAGCTATCTGTGTTGATTGCCACAATGCCATTATCATGATTCATTGATTGCAAATTGTCTTGTTGTTTTGTTTTCAGGCCAATGCTATTCTTGACATGATTGGCTTCCCAGAATACATCATGGATATGGACAAATTAGATATATCATACGCAGGGGTAAGTCACTCTTCCACCAATTTTGTGTGTTTGCCTTGAGTTTAGTTGTCTCTTGTGTTTTTTTTTTCTAATTTGATATATATTTTTATGAAGAGCTTGTTTCCAGTGTATTCAAGGTTCTGGTTCTGTCCTTTTTTATTTGGACATTTCAATAATGAGAGCTTAACCAGTTCTTGAAGGAGCTCCATGGCTTCCTGTTACCAAGCACATCCAATTATGTACCCTTGTATATTCTCTTGTATATTCCCCATTGGTGATTCAGCTAGATGGGAATCATTGATGAGGACAAAGTTTATTTGGATCTATTTAATAAAGTAACTTTAAAGTAGAATGGCCAATTAAGCATAAGTGTTATTATAGTTACAGTGGTAAGATTTCTAACACATCTTTTAGTCTCATAGGTTAACATCACCATAATGTCAGTTCTTTGTAATTTTATATACAATGTAACAACAAGATAACCGTAGGCAATCCTAAGCCAAATATATATGCCAGGTGTTTAAGCTCCCGGTCATAGTCATTGACTCTCTGGGAAAGAATGAGCTAGGGTATCAGCCTCTTTTCTTTCCAACCTTTGTTTTAACTTCTGTTTGTATGTTAAATGGCTTCATCACCACATGTTTGTACCCATGCACCCCAGAATGAAGTCAATGATAAATTAAGTTGCTGATTGCATAATAACTAGCCAAATTTTTGAAGTCACTGGCAATATAGTATATTATTGAGGTGTACCAAATTTCAATCAAATCACTTGATGACTTACTAAGATATATGTATATGAAGCAACTTGAATGATGGTTTGTTAATATTTAGAATGTTCATTCTGTTGTACCAAAGTTGAAAGTTTGCTGGGCTCCAGGTTCATTTTTTATTTCATAGCTTCTGAACCACCGTTTAATACGGAATCCATGACTGCTATACAGGTAGTTTTACAGGTATTCCACAACAACTAACACCCTTTCTTTTGACAAGAACTGATGGTCATTGGTACCTGGAGGTACCAATTCTTAGAAATGTGAGCTCGTTTAAGCATGCTTAGATATGTTGTGCAGATGAAGATCGTTGTTAATATGAATCTTATTACAACATTGAAAATGAACACCAACACATAAAACTAAATAACAAATGGATTTCAAAAAATGAAATGGTATAATATTTACTTCAGATTCAAATTACGGCAATCAGTTAATCTGTTCCACGCTCTGTATCTTTATAAGTCATCCAGAAATTTGATAGAAATTTGGGACACTGCAAGTCTGTATCGATTTATGGTTCTGACTCATTATTTCAGATAATAAACCATTTTCTTAAATCAATTGCTTCATTTCTGTTGATTTTTTTCTAAGATACACAGTATGCGTTGTCATTTTTGTATGGAAACAAGTTCTTCATAACCACATTTCTATTGAGTTGTTGTTCTTTGCATTATAGTACGTGTTATAGAAATGAATAAGGGTTAGCTATCCGAATCACAATGGGAAAGATCAAACAAATGTCTTGCAATTTGATCTAATAAGAATAGAAATATTTGTAGAATAGAATTCTTTTTGTATCATGTTAATTTGGAGTTATTGTGTAGTTGTTTAGTGATTTTGGTTTCCATTATTAATTGTGGAGTTTGATTTTGCATTATCATGTTATGATTTTATTTTTTCAGTTACAAATTAATAGGACCCAGTTCTTTCAAAATAACATACGAGTGTATAAGTTCATCATGGATAATGAATTACAACTGCTGAGAAAGCCCAATGAGCGTGGCATCTGGGAAATGACGCCCACATCGGTGAACGCTTACTACACTCCTGTCAAGAATGAAGTTGGTAGGGCCTCTGATTGATGATGCCTGCCTGCCCGCCCGTAGCTGCTTTTATGTGCTTTTGGTATTTAATGGAATTGTTTATGTTTGTATTGTTGCAGTTTCTTGCATGAATCAATACTTTTTTTTCTTCTATTGACATTTCAGTTGCATATTAATAGATCAGAGCTCTTTCATAATAATATCCGGGTATATAAATTTCTCTGGGACGAGGAATTAAAGCGCCTCAGGCAGCCATTAGACCGTAGAACATGGGAAATGAGCCCAGCAACAGTGAACGCCTACTACTCCCCAGTTCAAAATAAAGTTGGTAGGATCATCACCTATGCACACACACAAGCAACTCCATCCTACTAACTCAACTAGTTGACTCATCTTGTAACTCTCATTCAATTAACTCATATCTTGGTGCATGGTTTTCTTTTCTTCTTTCCTTCTTCACATTCTAGTTATTAATAAATGAATCAGAATACTTTAATAATGTCATGCGAGTAAACAAGTTCATCCAAGACCAGGAGCTGGCATTGTTGAGGCAAAAAGTCGAGCGTGGACGATGGGAAATGACCCCCACGGCGGTCAACGCGTACTACTCAGCAACGAAGAATGAAATTGGTACGACTAATCCACTAACTCACATATTTACTCAACTCACATCTCTCTGCATGGTTTTCTTTTTTCTCTTTCCTTCTTTGCTTTCTATAGTTAGTGATAAACAAAACCACGTTCTTTAAAAATAATATGCGCATATTAAAGTTCATCATGGACCAAGAGTTAATGTTGCTCAGACAAAATGCAAATCTGAAAGGAAGATGGGAAGAGAGTCCTTTGACAGTCAACGCATACTACAGTCCAGTCAAGAATGAAATTGGTAGGGCCATATTACTTTCTTTTCTTTGTTTGGCAATATCTCTCTTCCACAATTTTAAAACATTGACAGTTTAAATCTCTTCAAATCCTCATCAGCATGAAATTTGTTTTTGAACTGTAATTATAGCATTTAATGCATCAAATTCATGGATTTACAAAATCAAAGAAATGAACAAAAAAGTATAAACAAATCCAATTGAAATGCTGTGCTTTATTTTACAATTACAGAGACTTTTAGTAAACTTTGGTCATGTTGAACTGTTCTCATACCCAAATTTTGATCAACTTTTGACAGGATTTCAAAAATGTCAAAGCCTAAAACATCTCTGCCAATCCTGCTTGTGCTGCTTTGCTCTTTAATGCTTCAGACTGACAATGTTTTGCTACTGTATTGTAATCTATGCTTATTTATCTTGTAAGTGATTGGGAATCTGATAAGAATTATGGCTGGGTAGGGTTGGGTAATAGTTGTTCAAAATGGTTGAACCTATCAGATATGTAATCAGAAGTTCTTAAAAGGAGGCCTTAAGAATGTTTGTTAAGTAGGGATTTAAAAAAGAAAAATATGGGTTTTTTATGTTTTTGGTGATATTTGGGGAAGGAGGGAGGCTTATCTTAAAAAGGGTGAGACATTCCCTCCTAAGCCACTGTAGAATGAGGCAAATTAGACCAGTAAAGATTGATCACAGTCATTCCTACTCTAGTGACTACAAAATCTATATATCTAATTCCAAATTTGCCTGGCTTATTTAAGTACTGATAGTGGTACAGCTTAATGGGCATTTTGATGGTGAAGTATGTGATACATCATAAATATTGTTAAATGTAATATCATGATAAAGAAAGAAACTTCAACCATTTTGATCATAAACTATGAGATTGCTTCATATTACTAGCGTAATTGATAATATGAGAGACGTAATATCAAAGGGCAGCTAGACTTCTAATCAAAGGCATTGAGCTGATCCTATAACCCATGCCACAGGGTGATTTCTGAGAGTTCTGACATTGCACAATCCATTTTTTCATTATGTGCACACTTTGATTTTGAGTTCAATGGTGAAAGGAAAATTAATTCAAAGGCTAATTTCAAACATTAACAATAAGGTGTTATTATTCCTTGGATTTGTCAAACATGTAAACATAGCGTATTTGTTTCATTGCTATAAATGATATATACACCAAGTACATTAAATAATTCAATAATTATGACAAAGCCAGATGGTGACAAAATGTTAGCTTGTGACATCCTTGACGATGTCTTGCTGTCAAGCTATACTCTATCCACTGCTTCAACTATGAATGTAATCCTTCTTAGGAGGGCAGCAGTTGATTGTATACATGATCCAATGCTGCACAAAGATCTGTGTTCTCTATAGTAGGCCATCATTGGGGCTACACTACATAGCAATATACCTATTGTAAGATAAATGCATATTTTGTTGGATTGTAGAACCTAAATAATTCAGAAATTATGTTGGACAAAGCCAGGTGACTTACAACTTTAGCTATTGACACCCTTGATGTTGAATTTAAAAGAGATAGAAAATGGCCTATCAATAAGTGTATGTGACAAAATTTACGTTTTTATAAAGATTTAAAAAACAAAATGAAATATTGAAGAAGGAAAGAATAAAGGAAAAGCAATGACATAAAAAGAATGCTTAAAATGATACATGCACTAAGATAATCATCATTTATCATTTCAAAAAATATTTCTACATACATAAATTTGACACCATTCATGCATGTTGTAACAAATATTGTAATTTTGTAATCATGCCTTTTTGTATGACAGTAAATATTGGAATACATAGTGTCTTCATTCACATTTGAACATGTTAATACTGTAATACTTGCAAATATCATGCAGACTTTTAGTAGGTCTACTCATTGTCTGTATCTGGGTATCATAAGTAACTATGGTCTTGGGTCATCGTCAAGGACTCATGTGTCTGTGATGTCAATATCGTCTTGTTGAAGTACTTCAAAGTGATTTGAAAACTCCAACTGATATCTCTTTTGTAGTAGGTCTTGAATCTTCTACTATGCAGTAGACGTTGGTCTCTTGCATGGCTTTTACTAGCTTGTTTTCAAGTTGTGGCCGATTTCTAGTCATCTGACCAGAGTTTATCTGCTAAATTTTGAGTGGTAAACCGATGTTCTTGTATTACGGTGATATCAACATCATTTGGCTAGCTGGAGTCACATGGGAATTTGGCTCTTGGTCATATGTACTTTTTTGGTCCAATCAAGATCCCTGGCAAGCCAGAAAATCAAGTCACATGGGAATTTGGCTCCTTGTCATATGTACTTTGTTGGTTCAGTATCTAGCTAGCCAGATCGAGTTACATGGGAATTTGGCTCTTTTTCATGTGTACATAGTGAGTTTGATCCAAAGGTAACTGGTAACCAAATTAGTCACGTGGGAATTTGGCTCCTTGTCCATTGAGGCTAGCCAGAGTTGGCTCTTTTTCATATGTACATAGTGAGTTTGATCCCAAGGTAACCGGTAGCCAGAGTCACGTGGGAATTTGGTTCTTTGTCCTGTGTGCATTAGGCTAGCCAGAGTTGGCTCTTTTTCATATAGTGAGTTTAATCCCAAGTTAACCGGTAGCCAGAGTCACGTGGGAATTTGGCTCTTTGTCCTGTGTGCATTGTAGACTAGCCAGAGTTGGCTCTTTTTCATGTGTACATAGTGAGTTTGATCCCAAGGTAACCGGTAGCCAGAGTCATGTGGGAATTTGGCTCCTTGTCCTAGCTGTGTGCATTGTAGGCTAGCCAGAGTCACATGGGAATTTGGCTCTTTTTCATGTGTACATAGTGAGTTTGATCCCAAGGTAACCGTAGCCAGAGTCACGTGGGAATTTGGCTCTTTGTCCTATGTGCATTGTAGGCTATTAAACAAGAGTCTCATGGCACTTTGTCATATGTACTTTGTTGGTCCAATCAAGATCCCTGGCTAGCAGATACTAGGGAATTGGGCTCTTTTTCATATGTACTTTGTTTGGCCAATCCATGGGTAGCCACAGTCTCGTGGGAATTTGGCTCTTTGTCATTTGTACTTTGTTAGTTCTGTCCTAAGCTAGCTGATGTCACATGTGGATTGGGTCTTTTAATTGTGTACATTGTGTGTGATTCCCAGCTAGCCAGAGTCACATGTGAATTAGGTTTTCATTTGGCATTGTGAGTTTGATCCCAATACCAGAGTTGTGTGAATGTGTGTCTTTGTGATGTGCACATTGTGAGTTTTGATCCCAAGCTAGCCAGAGTCCCATGTGAATTTTATTCTTGCCATGTGTACATTGTAGGCTAGCTAGAGTCACAAGTGAATTTTATTCTTGTCATGTGTACTGTCCATCTTTGAAATAAGCTCCCCCACACACTGCAATTCACGCAGTTGGATGTGATCGGCTGTTCCCGCGATCGACACGCCAGTTCTTGTCACTGGGGAAAATTGACCAATCATAACGATCATCGATGCGTCAGGTTATGTCAGGTGATTTAAATCCTGAATTACGCGTATGCACAGACTGCGTAGAAGCACAATTGTTTGAATATTCTGGATACGATTTTCAGGGAGCTTATTTAGAAGATAGACTTTACATTGTAGGCTAGCCAGAGTCACATGTGAATTTTATTCTTGCCATGTGTACATTGTAGGCTAGCTATAGTTACATGGAAATTTGGTTCTTTGTTATGTGCTTGTACATTGTGGGTTTGGTACTCAGGCTAGCCAGAGTCAAATGTGAATTTTACTCTTTATCATGTGAACATTGTAAATTCAATCCCAAGCTAACCAGAGCCAGGTGTGAATTTGGTTCTTTCCATGTGTACATTGTGGGTTTGATCCCCAAGCTAGCGAGAGTCACATGGGAATTTGGTTCTTTGTCATGTGTACATTGTAGGCTAGTTAGAGTCAATATGGGAATTTGGTTCTTTGTCATGTGTACATTGTGGGTTTGATCCAAGCTGGGCATATCCATGTGTGTTTTTGTCATGTATATATTGTGGGATTGATCCCCAGCTAACCAGAGTCACATGTGAATTTGGTTTCCTTTTTTCCCTTTTTTTGCTGTATATAATTGTGAGTTCAATCCCAATCCCAGAGTTATGTGTTAATTTGAGTCTTTGTCATGTGGGTTTGATCCCAAGCTGTTCAGAGTCACAAGTGAATTTGTGTTTTACTCATGTGTACATTATTGGTCTGATACCCAGGAGAGCCAGTCACATGTAAATTTGGCTCTTTTCATGTGTACATTTAGGTTTGGTCCTCAGGCCAGCTAGTGTTACATGGAAATTTTGTTCTTGAAGTTTATTGCTGTGTGTACATTAATTTATGGGTTCAATCCCAGGCTAGCCAGAGTCACATATGCCTATCCTTGTTTGTTTTTTGGCCCTATTATGACTTTACAGCTATACAACTATAGCTTAGGACATGAACATTTTGTAAATGTTGTACTCCCAGTACGCACATCACGCCGCTGCAGAAACACATGTCAACCAGCATTTCATATTGTAAACATAAACCCAGTTAGTTGTTTAATTGTGAAATTCACTCATCAGTCATGATAGATCATTATCTGTTAAATGTTTCACTGAGTCATATAGTTGTCATTCAATAGTGCTGCTTTGTTACCTTTTACCAAATAGAATTAAGCATAAAGTTGATATAATTTGCCATGTACCTGCCATAAGCTGAATTCATACACACAATTCAAACCAATGTAATATAGATCAATATTAAAACCAACACCAACTGCAACAAGGACAACTGAACATATCCCACTTTTCATTACATGCATTTTCATTGTTTTTGACTACCACAAGTGTCTGCATTTGAGTGTAAATCATATATATAGAGATATAGAGGAGAGATACCAGACTGCCTATAATGCAAAGTGTAATGTCAGCCATAGGCTATGCCTTGCTCAAATTGGGGGTATTCGGGTCCACTCAACAAAATCAACTTCGAATGCCAAGATTCAGTTCGGAGGAAACCATGCCAATACAATCTTATGCAAATGCTACACAAAACTGCATGCAAAGATGGATGTGCTTTTTTAATTCCTACAAGTGGCATATTGGCAAAAACCCTTTACTTTCAATATGATCCCGATCTGAAATTAAAATGGCGCTAAGTTTGGTATCTCCCCTTTATATCTATGGTGTGAATTCGGCTGCAGTGGTTCTATATACAGCATCAAAACATCAATATCAAAACAGATGCATTTGATTATACATTCAGTTTAAGATCAAACATTCAATAACCATTCAGAGAAATCATTTCATTGTGGTTAATTTCTACATCAATAGTAATTATATGGAAAGCTAAATCAGCTCGGAAAAAGTCATAATTCATTTAACATAAAGGAGTGCCTATACTTTATATGAATTCATACACTCTAACTTTTAATCAATTTTCGGAGCAATCTATGAAAATCAGAGAACATTTTTTAACATCATCACATTGAATAAGAATATATTCTACATATTTTGTTGCCAAAATTCACATAAACTTTGGCAGACAGAATTCAAGATTTTACAGCTAAATTTGTAGAATACGTCCCATTCAACACAAAAAGTCTTTAAAATGTTCCCAGGGTTTCATGGATTGCTCAAAATTGATTTAACGGTAGAGTATATGAATTCTTATGCTGTATAGTGTAGGAATTCTTATATACGTAAAGGGATTATGACCTTTTCTGAACTGATATCATATTGAAAATCAAAGGTATACTAATGAAAAAACTATTTAAAGTTGCTCTCTACAGTCAATAAGTTAAGAAAATGTTTTTCTCTTTAAACCATATTTTTTATGCTTTTTAATGAACTTTACAAAAATCATCCTGTTTTACTCTCTTGTTTGACAAATCCAAGGAATTTTCATACAATCAAAAGAATTGAAGGGATGTGCATTCGCATTATTTAAAGCTGATTTCAGAGTCATTTTTAGCAATTGTCACCAAGCTCAAATTTGGCCACTTTCCAAGTGTTTCATATTACCAAATAAAATTTGTTGCAATTGTTCAAAATGGTGCTGTAAACACATTATTTTGGCTAGTTTTGTTCTTCAGATTGAAATATTTTAATTTCTACAATAAATACTATGAGAGTGTCATTACAAAGTGCTTGGGTTTAAAGGCACAGTAGTGTGTGCCCAATCTGAACAAATATTATATATAGTAACATGCACCAAATTCTTTCTGAGTTTAAACTTTTAAATTTTGAAATAAAACAAGAATTTATGATTATTGAAGCAAATCTTGATGTCTTAAAATTGATAGATTTCAGACCAATCTATTTTCACATATTCCTACATCTTAATAACTATGATTACTGGAGACCATTTACTTGGTGCACAATTAGTGCACATTTCCAACCAAATTCAGTTTGAATAAGGAGAAAATGTATGTATATTGCATACTTTATTTGATTACTTATTGGTGCTAATTTTGCCCCAAGTAGATTGCTTCCAGTTGTGCCAGGAATATTGAGGTGGAGGAGTGCATGAAAACAGATCGCTCTATTACAGTTCAACTATTCACATTTTTAAATCATGTTTATTTACCTTCCATTGAAATCTAATTGTGAGAAACTGACACACATATATGGCATTTTGGTTTTCAGTGTTTCCAGCTGGTATCTTACAAGCTCCATTTTATGACAGTAGATATCCAAGGTAAGTAAAGAAACTGATAAACTCAGAAATGGTTGAAATTTAGTAACATAATAATGAGAAAGGATTTTTTTTTAAATATTTCAGCTAGCCACACTAACATATATATCAGGTAGTCAAAACTCACTGGTGTCTAAGATTCAATCCTCAGAACTTGCTAACCTGTAGAAATTGCTGTTACTAGCATCAGGTCAGACGGGAAATTCTCAGTTTCTGGTCTTCAGTTTTATCCCCATCTGGTTTCATCCAGAAGTATTAGGAGAAAAAATGAAAATCAACAGCACTTCTCCATCCAACTTATTAGCTCAGTTGCTAGAGCATGGTGCTTATAATGCCAAGGTGCCTCGTTTGAAATTTGGAATGATCAGAAAATGTTCAATTCAATGGCTGAATATGATTTGTAATTCAAGCTCTGATTGCCTTATACATAAGGGATACTATTTGTGCAAAAATGAACCAATGTAGTTGCAGAAGTGGCATAGGCAGGGGGAGGCAGTTGGAATGGTTGCCTCCTGTACTTACATCTGTTGGTTCAAACTTGGTACATTTGTTTTTAGCCGTTTTTTGACTATTCAAGCCTTTTATTACATTTCTTCAAAGTTT
>JXSR01S014925.1:126222-142449 GCA_000969725.1 Ophiothrix spiculata | reverse complement strand
AAGGATGTGGGCATCTTCTAATTTAAATAAACGGTTCAAAACATGTTGTAAAATTTTCTCGATAATAAACTAAGGTCTCACGATCATCATGATCATTGGATAGCAAAAAAATTAAACGGATGGAAAATATTATTTCTTACTATACCTCATAAATATTTATTAGGAAACCGCGAAATACAGTTGGTCAGTTAAACCTGGTGCGCATGACAGTATTTTGCCTACTTCCCCAAGTGCATGTAACGCCCACGCAGGGAAAAATTTGAAAAACTACCACACCCCTACTAACGCACCCTTGTAATCATATCACTTACCAGTTAGAAATTCATACGGTACGTGACCGCCAAAGAATGAACTTTTTTGGGCGGGCTATTTTGGATGCGTTAACACCTCATTCAGCGAAATATTTATGAGGTATAGTAAACCAAATACAGCATGGTTTATTTCGAGAAGTATTGAGAACTCCTGATCCCTCGGTGTTGAATGCGTGTGACATCCAACACCGAGGGATCAGTAATTTTCACTACTTTCCTCTATACCATGTTGTATTTGTATAATATTTAATTCATAAACATTCTTTATGTGTGTAATATCTTTGGAATTAAGAGAGATCAAATCCGTAGAAAATAAAAAAACAATTTCAATGTATAACTTCTGCTCTGGTAAGACCACGAATACTGACATTTTCAGGGCATACTCTCACTTACAATTATTTGTGTGTGTTGTATATCAAAATAATTAACCGTTCATCAGGCGGGTGGACTGTTTAGATTGTTTCTGATCCGAAAAGAGTTTTGTAGGTAACTTCTCTTGTGTCAGAAACCCAAGCAAATACAAACGTTAGTCTGTCTCCGTAAATTGTCAGAGGAAACATAACCACTTCAGAGGGAAAGAATTAGCATACGTTTTAAGGCGACTATCATGAGAATACGAGAGCTTAAAAATATAAAAAGAAAAATGAAATAATCCTATACTACTTACAGATCAAATTCCTCTCCTTCTTCCATAGTTTCTGGTAAATTTCTTCCCATAGTTTCTGGCAGTAAAAGAGTTGGGAAGCCAGCAAAAATCCCACTAACACCAAATATTACCATAGGAAATGGTTCCCAGTATTCACCAAGTACAAAAAATAACGGGGCCAAAATACTGCCCAAACCTAATGCCATTGTCGAGAGGCCCATTCCTGCACTCCTGAAAAAAGATTGATGAAAGATACGTTGCTTTTCTTTAAATTCGTTTTTCAAAGGCAAATATTTGCGTTTCAAAAATATCATATTAACAATGGACTCTTTTTGACTGTAATATGAAGTTGCTAAGCTTATTTCAAATCTTGAAAAATAACAAAAGTGCTGGCATTGATGGCATCCCTGGTGTGATGTTACAGTAATATTTTCATCCCAATCATTACAAAAATCCTAATGCTTAATCTAGTATTCCTTATACTTGAAAAAAGAGCATCATTGTCCCGATTCACTATGAAGGTTCCTTTAATGATCCAAATAATTACCATCTCATCGAATTTCTTCCTATCTTCAGAAAATTATTTGAAATCTGTTCTTAACTTACTATTGATGAATTGGGCGGCTTGAATATTATAACTAAGATACATGCTGGTATTAGAAAGGGATATACTGGTAGTCCTACATATCATATTTTTACATAATTATCTTAACATGCTTAAGGAACGACGTGGTCCACTTCATTGTGTTTTTGGTGATTTTCGCAAAGCCATCGACCTAAATTAGAAGGAACAAACTTTGGTTTAAACTCAGTAAGCTTGGTATAAAATGCTATATTATAGTGGGATTTCATCTTGTGTTCGTACTTCCTGTGAATATGCAAAATATTTGAATGTGAGTTGTTTTGGTCTTCGACAAGGTTGTAATTTTTCACCCCAATTTTTCTAGTTCTTTATAAACAATAAATGGGCTTGTCGACTACCTAAATCATGTCGAATTTGTTCCCTATTACAAACAATTGGCCTTAAAGATAAGTTCTAAAGGTTTATTGTCAGTTGCAATCAATACCTTTGCGAGTCAGGCTAACAAAAGTCTCTTCAAAATCAAAGGTTATTTCCATTGGAGCCCCTCTTTAAAGGTTGAAACTAAATCATTGTTGCCCGGGGGGGCACTCACATATGGGAGCAGGGTATATATGTCCGGCGGTCAAGACCCCCTTTTTCAGGCCGCCAGGCCGCTCACTAGATCCCCATTTTCAGCATGATTCAGTTCTTTTGACCCCATTTTTGAGAAAAATTACCAAATTTTAGCTCTAACTGTAAAAATTGCGAAAATGTTCAGCTCAGGAGGCTATTTTTGGCCAAAATTTCAGTTCACTAGACCCCCCTAAATCGGTTTAAATGGTCAATTTTTTACAGAAAATCAGTTCACCTGACCCCAATTTCGGCGCTTCGCGCCTGACATACCTACCACTTTCAATGTTGAGTGCCCCCCCGGGCATTGTTGTTTGATTTGATGGTTACACTCAATCTGGTCTATATATGGATCAGCAATATGGGGTAAACAATCTTGTTGTCTTAGCTATGAAACTGTTCATACAAAGTTTAGTCCATCTAGATGGACCTTGCAAGCGCCGTATATCTTCGCGTTCGCTTGCAAGGTCCATCTGGATGGACTAACAAAGTTCTGCAAAAACGTTGTGGGAATACAATGTTCTACTGATAAAAATATTGATAAAAGAGAACTGGGTCGTCGATCCAGATCCAGATCTACAAGAAAACGATTAAGTGTTATTGTTTTCTCACAGGTATTGATTGCAATTGGGTATCAAACGTTTGAATTTCAAGGTCGTGTAACTCAAAATCTGTAAATAATTCGAAAATAATTTTCAGTTATCCATAAACTGTGATATATTGCCCATATATGATGCATTTTTTTGTTTCAAACAATGCTTGCATTTCATGGCCATTGACATTTTCGCAAAAAAACTTGCGTAAATATCCAGTTTGTCCACAAGATAATCTATGGCACACAACCGGGGTATTAAGGAGTCCTTAATACCATGACACCTACCTAACCGGTGTTGGCAGCAATTCTATAGTATAAAACGGAGATGTACACAAAGCACCGGACGCTCCGAGTTTTCCTATCATTGAAATCACTGTGTTTGCCCCACCGAGCGCTGAAATGGTAGAGTGACATCAATGTTTAATCATCCTCCTCTTCTTCTTCTTCTTCTTTTCATCTTCTTCTTCCTCTTCTTCCCTTTCTTCTTCTTCCTCTTCCTCCTCTCCATCCCCCTCTTCTTCTTAATAGACTCTTAATCGAAAAAATACAAGCTGGAAAATACATGAAATCAATTCCGCGCACGTTGAACTTACGTAAAAATGTTGTCACAAGGCAGGCAATACCAGCAATAAAGAAGAACATTGCTTGGACAGGTCGTCGACCCCATTTGTCGAGGAAATATAAGCAAAAGAAATATGCAGGAATCTCCACAGCTCCCGAGACAAAGAAGGCAACATAGTCGAGTTCTCCAAGATCACCAGCACTAAGCGTGAGGCCATAGTACAGAAGGCTGTTTACAAGACTAAGGTAAAACAACAAGAACTGAGTTGCTAAGTTTTGTTTGTCAAGTAGTTAGTTTATTTGTTTGTGCTATTGTTTATTTGTTTGTTTGTTTATTACTTTTTGCGTGTTCCCCTGAGTCGTTCTGCAATTGCACATAGTTACCATGGCAGTGGCGTGCCCAGGATTTTTTGAGTGGGGGGGCACAACCATCAGTTTCCCCCGAATGACCAATAGCGGCAGAAGGGTCAAATGTGATATTGTTAGATTTTTTTCATAATGCGCGCGTAGCGCGCGAAAAATTTTTCAATTAACGCAAAACACGTTAAAAATAGAGTAATTTGCAAAATTATAGTAATATAACATAATCCAACAAAAAAAAATCAAACTTTTTCATACTTAAATTATCAAAAACAAAGGGAAATTCAAGGTATTTTCTTGTCTTTCCCTTTCTTTTCTATCTTTGTTGTGTCAAGATGCCCGAATGGGCCGTTTCCCCCGACTGACTCATCAAACTGGGGCACATGGTTACAGATCGTGGAATATTACTTACGCAACCCAGGCTAGGATGATCATCCGTATCCGTGTCTTAGGATACCTCCATATATCGAGTATTGACGATTCGGGCTCCTTCGATTAACGAATACAAGGAGAAAGAAAGAAAGAGAGGGCTGCGTTAAAAAGAAAAAGGCATTCGATCACAGTTTGTCCCTAGACGTGATAGTAGGTGCAAAGTAAGAGTAAAGAAGTAAAATGATATTGCATAAACAGCTATAAACGTAGCTTTGCTCTGACTACATGTCGTCATGTGAGTGCAAGAAAGTCGTATCTGCAATGGCTGCCTTAAGTTATATTTATTGTATGCCTTGTCACAAGAATGTAAAAAATCCCTCAAAATTTCCCTTTCTTATGTCAGTGAATCTTTAAATGGTTCTTCAGATGACACCGTCACCTGAAGAACCATTTCAAGAACCACTGACCAAAGACTGGAGATTATACAGTGTGCAATCCAAATTCATGACAAATGGCAGCTATTGCAGATACGACTTTCTTGCACTCACAAGACGATGTATGCCTTGGCTAATGAAGTTTCCACTTTATGACCTACAGCTACTTTGTTTTGCACACAGCTGCATCACAGAGACCTTGAGACCTTAGTTCAATTCTGCTGTATGACAAAGCTTTTAGTTTACAAAATTTAAACACAAAACACAATACAAAAGATTTGGGGTGATCAAATTTTCATCAATGTAGATTAGACACAATATCGTTGCGGGAAATCTATCAAGGTAAATTAATTCATCACAGCAATTATTGCCAGGATGAGAATTTGTACTGAGTTTAAATAATCAACGAACCCTTACCAACCCCTTATTTTCAGAAGTGCCTAAAATGTTCTGTAAATCAGCAAACTAATCATATAAAAGTATAAATTTCTAAAAGTGGATATGCATACTCAGCATGATGGTCGGGTCATTTTTGGACCATAATGTGTAATTTTGGTCCGAAAGTCCAAAAAAGTTCCAAAAATCATGTTTTACGGGAAAGCTAACTAAACTTTGCTTTGGTAAAATTTTGAACTATTTTACTTTTTTAAACCTAGAAAGCAATATCTAGGACAAGAGAAGAGATCAACGTCGGCCCAGCAGCCTTTTCGAGATTTCCAATCTCTTATACAGAAACTCAAATATCGCTATTTTGTTCCATTGAAATACATTGCGTTTTTGTCAAAATTGGCCAACTTCAGAAGCTCACTGAGTCACTGTGGTTGTAATCGGAGTACAATTAAGGTTTGTGACACATACCCATAAGGAGATGAATGTTCCTAACAATATGTTATGACAGGTTTCCTAATTGTACTCCTAATAAACACACACGGATCATCCGAAGATACCTATGTTTCGCTATCGGGGTATTGCTACCGCGCGAAGTGTAAATAATGCCGTAAATTAGCAAATTTATCAGTAGCTCTAAAAAAAAAAAAAGAAACAATGAAAAAAAAAGAAGAATTGTATCATAGAGAGTGAAAAGTCAAAGAAAATGGTTGGATATATGAAATAAAAAAAGAAAACAAATGAAGAAAAAAATGTAAATTCAAAGGCCGGAGCAAGAATCGAACCCGGGTCCGCTGCTCCATAGTCGAGAATTCTACCATTACACCAGCGCTTCTGACTGAAAATCACGAGGAAATCTAAACTAGTTATAGAAATGTGTATTGCGCAAGGCGCAAAATTGAAAACCAAATTGGAGAAATTCTGTTAATTTCTGTTATATTTAGATAAATGATATTATTTATCAAAATATATGGGCTATTTATGAAGAGTTTGATGAAAAAAACCAAAGCAAAATGGGTTTGCCAATCGGGCGCAGAGGCTCATGGGCCGACGTTGATCTCTTCTCTTATCTAGGACCATTGTTTCTCAATTTTTTGCTATTTTTGTTAGTTTTTGAGATATTGTCAAAATTGGTCCAAAAATGTCAAAAATCCCACTGCTGCTATAATTTTTGCCAAAACATGACACTTTTTGACCTAGTTTTTGCAATATTTCAAAAAAATAAGATAAAACCGAAAATTAGAGGAATCCGCTCTTTAATAGATAATCTTTTCTAGATTCTAAAAAGTAAAATGGTTTGAAATTTCACAAAAGCAAAATTAAGTTAGCTCTTCCGTAAAATGTTGGGCCCCAAAACATGATTTTTGGACTTTAGGGACAAAATTACACATTTTAGTCCAAAATGACTTCACGATCATGTTATAATAATGACTTAATTTATTCGCGGAATAACACGTTCAATATAAAGTGATTGTTTTTCCAAGTGTCGGTGTGAAGAATACATAAAATGTTAAAAATTAAAGAACCATAGAATATTTAAATTAATTGAAATATTAAAAATAGAGTAATTTGCAAAATTATAGTAATATAACATAATCCAACAAAAAAAAATCAAAATGATATATAATATAAACAATATGGTATTAACAATATAGACAATATGGTCGAAAATAACTTAGTATGTTAAAAAGTGTATATGCACATGATTGAATACTTGAATAGATACAATATTAAAAGCTTGAATTAGCATATCTGACAGAGTGTCTCATGATTATTGCACAGTTGGCTATTGATTTAATTGAGAATTGCACTTACATAAATACATTATGCCATGGTTACATCATATTCTGAGCTCAAAATACAAACTACTGCATGAGCAGGAAAGTGATTGACCGCAGGCGGAAACCGGCAGCCTACCCCTACAGTGAGAACCGTAGGAGCTTACAATTTATACATGATATTGAGCAAAGAATATGCTGTAACCAGATTTGCATAATATTATGTAAAAATGGCAAAAGCTATATATAGTCAAGTTTACTTAAGACGGTGTAAACTATTTGACAAAATATTCATGCTTGTAGTTTCTACTAAACTGATATACATGATCATTGCTATGAACTTTACTATTGCCGGTAGCAATGGTTACATTCATGTTCAGTATACAAATCCACTTCAAGAAATATATACTTTTATTTGGATTTAATTATCCGTTGCTGAGTTACAGAGCAAAAACCATGTCTGAAAACGAAGGGTTAACAGGGCCCTTAATAATGTAATGATACAAGAATGAGCCACTATTGAGTTCATGAAAGACAAATCCTCTATGATCGAAGATAAAGAAATGGAGAAATACGCATCGTACACTAGAACATTAATAACAATCAGACAAATCAAAAACTGGCCAGGATTTTATTTTATTAGGAAAAAAAAACCTGGCCGAACATGGACTCGAACCCGGGACCTCTCGCTTGCAGTATGATCGAAGAGTTGGAGAAAAGAAAAGAACTAGAAACGACGTGTCATAAGTTAAGTATGAAAAGGTCAGATCAGATGAATGAAAACAGTCATCAAAAAGAAAAGAAAAAAATCTGTAGTACCTCATCCTCCTTCATTTTTTCCGAAGTTAGCAGTTCTTCTGGAATATCTACATTATTGACCTTTGCTACCTTATGGATGAGTTTTCTCGCCTCATGGTGCTTTCCCCTTGAAATAAGCCATCTGACAGATTCTGGAATAACCCTAATAATTCAACAAAAATACAAAATATTCTAGTGCCGTACAACTGAGACGTAGAATTCATTTTTAATTGTTTCTAAAAAAATCCTTTAAAGAAAGAGGGCCACTCTAAGTTACTAACTATCTAACTTACTTAGTGTGCGCTATAGTATGCACTTTTTGTGACACAGCTCAAAACCGATTCTTCCTTTGATATTTGCACGTGACATATGTTTTAACACAATTTACTATGTTGCAATATTATGTTAGACAAACCAAAATAACAACATACCTATGCAACATACCAATGCCCATCAGTGACTTTCAAATATAAATTGTATCCACTTAAGGTCAAAGATCACACATGTGTTGGAAATATTTCCATCATTAAGCATGAAATGCCGTAATTTGGGGAAATTTTAGATCTACGGGTATACCATCCGCCAATAAACCGTTCGTTAGTACCACGTTTGGAATCAGCGGGTGTAAAATTAATAATAGTGCCGCAAGTTTCAGTCAACTTGGAATTCTTTTTGTCAAGGTTCCTTCTAAAGCAGATTTAATTTGAAGATTTGTGAACAAGATCAAAATAAAAAGTGTTTACAGTATCAGTTTATTTGAATATGAATTTCAAAGGTACCGAGTAAATAGAAAGGTTAAGAAACATGCTCGTTAACATTGACGCTAACTTAAACCTGATTTTCATTCATCTGTTCATATGCACATAAGTTTAGGCTACCGTCCCCGCTAACCATTATGGACAAGATTTTATTAACAGATTTGCGCAAAAATCAACTTATATTTCCACTTCGTGTACTTTTATACAATTAAAATATATCACCTTGACTTCAACACATGGTCAAACATTGTGTAGGCATTTAAGGACTAATTAAAACAACTATTTCCCAATTCAACATTCATAAATGAAGAGTTTGATTTTGTTATTTTCGAACCAAATTTTGCTCATTGACATGGGTGATATATTGATTATCGTGTAAGTACCTGTTGAGATTTCACTCAGACAGAACGCAAACGTTTAATTTATCGGTTAACATAACTTTTTTGACCTCGACGCTACGTTAACGTGGGACATACATTAAAATGATATAGTGTGGTACATTGTGTTCTATTTCTGGCAACAATAATTGATTGATGATGGTCATAACAAAAGAACACTAGCAAATCATGCTCAATGTGCAAATTAATGGATTTCATGGACATATGCATGCTCACGCATAGCACTATGTACACGAATTTGAAAGTCCAACATCGTATGGCTAAGTGGGGTTGAACCAATTTAAAGTATAAGAATATAAAGTTAACTCATGTACGTAATAGCTCGATACCTAGGGTTTTAGTTACCAAATATCGTAGCGTTAAACGTTAAGCATTTTACAGTTTGCGTTACCGTATACGCTAACCGTAATACTTATTTTCGCAATCTCCCTATTATAGAGACACCTGCCTTCATTCAATCAATCAATCAATCAATCATACAAGTACTTGCATAACATGCATACCCTATGAAGGAGTCTATTCGTACAGGGGACCCACGGCTTTACGTGACTGTCCAACCACGGAGCAAGTAGAGTAAAGTTTCTTGCTCAAGGAAACAAAGAGACGAAAACCGCCCGGCCCGGTGTAGCAGGAATGTAAGTCCCCCGTTCTTATTGTCCGCGTTGTACAGTAAAGTATAGGCTAATAACTCTCACGCAACATTAGTTTCACGCTTTACTCTGTTATGATCTATGGAAGGCGGACTACCATTTCAGGGGAACCCAGATTCCTTTCACATCGGGGCTCGAACCAACAATCTCTGTATTACGAGACCCGTGCTCTAACCGCTCGGCCACGCTCTCATCCATTTCATTTGTAAGAATGGTTATAATCGATGATGTTGAAAAAACGTTTGTCACTGATTTAATAAATAAAACATTCTGAAGTATTTTGCATGTATTTTACAGAGTTACTAACACCTTATGTTGTATAAAATACTAATGTATCTGAAATAAAACCCTATGTCACGCAGTCTACTGAATGCATCTATTTGTTTTGAAAATATATGAATTCGTTAAAATATACATTATGATTTTTTTGTTGAG
Source organism: Ophiothrix spiculata (assembly GCA_000969725.1). Lineage (NCBI taxonomy): Eukaryota > Metazoa > Echinodermata > Ophiuroidea > Amphilepidida > Ophiotrichidae > Ophiothrix > Ophiothrix spiculata. The sequence goes on along the minus strand of JXSR01S014925.1, from coordinate 132,774 downwards.
AAATTAGCTTTAAAATAGTTTTGCAGTGTTTAATCTACATTCCGATGATTCCAAACATACTTGTTGTCGTACACACTCTAGAAGATCAAATGTGTGGTGCTCTGGCATAATGAGCGGAAAGTCGCGATTGAAGATTTTGAATAAATGGCTGCTAAAGTAAAAATATGGTGAAAAGATCAAATTTCGTTTTTTGACATAAAACGCATTAATACATAAGTGTCAATATAAACCCGGCGTTTTGAAGGTCAATTATGCCGGGAAGTGCAATTATTCACGGGTTATTGATCGCGTTTTGATATTATACACTATAGTAATCAGCAACTTAAAAATCGATTTGCGACAATTTGTTACTGCCAGATTTTGAGTGGACTGTCTTGTATTTCGATCTCTAAATGACAATTGTAGAAAGAAAGTATGACGTATTATATATCATTCAAAAGCTGAGATTATAGAGAATTAGAATATGTCATAAAATCAAATTTGAAAATCGCGACTTTCCGCTCATTATACCAGAGCACCACACAAATTAATTTCCGCGCGCAGATGTTATGTTATTAGTGTACACGCTGTCAATAGAGGGCTTTGAATTATTTCGAGTATAGTATACTTACGGATATAAACAAAGAGACAACAACGCTGGTGCTGAAATGACGAGCTGCAAAATTCTCCATCGTCTGATGAGCAAAGCCAGAAGAGCTAATGACATATTACCAGCACCAAGGAAAAATGTGATGACTACACCGGCATACACTCGTTTGGACGGACCTACAAACTCAGTTCCTGCAAACAAAACATACATGCCGATATTTTATATGAAAATTCACCGTAGAATTGGGAACATAATAGTCTAAGCTAATTAGCAACCAGTCCAAACTGCACACACTGCTCACAACATAAACATTAGAATTCTTTGGCGTGGGGAATTCAAATTGTTGCCATGAGATACGTGAATATTTTTGACAGGAATCCTGTGAAATTAATCCGATTATGGCATTACTTCTCCCACGAATTATGAAGGGCAAAATTGGACTTAAACAATAAAACATACGAAGCAAAGAGGTTACTATGGGATTGCATTCTTTAAACCAAAACTGGAATTTGTCTGCTACAGTGTGTCCCAGAATAAACCTTACAATCTTTGCGTGCAATTGTCATGGGTTTTACGGATAGTCAGAAAGTATGTAAAGATTGCATTTTATAGCCCATGAGTTTAACTTTTAGATACCGTTTGTTTCATTTCAATCGGTAATGTACAACAAAAGTTATACTTTGTCAAATAATTGAATGTTAAATTTGCTGGTCAAATTTCACGAGTTTGTAAGTTACCCTTGAATGAAGCTCTATTGAGTATTGTCATTGATCTGTTCACTCAATCGTAACAATGTTTACTTTTTTACTACGCACATGCTTTCTTTTATCTATGCTGAAAAAATGAACAAATTTGATGTAAAAAATAAGACAGATATGATAAGTTTTCCAAGGTGACTCATTTTTATTCCATTCAGAAATACCCTTACTTGATGGCCAATATTAAATCATGAAATTGGACCAGACAAAAATCCACCCAAAAGCTTGATACAACATAACTTTTGTTGTATACTACTGATTGAAATGAAACAAACGGTATCTAAAAGTTAAACTCATGGGCTATAAAATGCAATCTTTACATACTTTCTGACTATCCGTTAAACCCCTGAAAATTGCACGCAAAGATTGTAAGGTTTATTCTGGGACACCCTGTATAATATAGTATAGTATGCGTTTTATCCCTCATTCGTTGGAATCTTATCTGCTTATACTCTTTAAACCTTGAAGTATGCAACAAGCAATCAGACTCTGTTATGAGATCCATAGCATATCCCCTGTGTTCTACTTCTACAACAATATGAACTGGTGGTTTTGTATTGTGTAAGAAACTAGTAATGATTGATTAGAATTGATTAAGACCAAATCACTGCGTATCAATATTTTTTGCACATGAATTGTTCACAATTTTGGTATTATTTTTGACTAATTTTGATTCTGCCACATTGAAAAACCTCGTTTATTTGAATATTCAGCAAGATTTATGATTACAAAAATACGGAATAATTTACTTATGGTCATACGTGTATTGGTTTGGGGGTGTTAATCGGCTGCTTGTTGCATACTTCAAGATTTATAAACCATGCTTATAAATGACATACTCCCGCCGTTGATGGGGTAAATCCACAGAATCGGACAGGGAATCGGAACTCAGAACGAGGCGAAGTATGATAATACCCTACTTGCCCTCGTTCTGAGTTCCAATTCCCCGTCCGATTAGTCTATATAGGTCTATAAGTCTATAGAGTATAGTTTCAGGCTTTGAGTCGTTGAGCAATAATATTTAAACTTACCCATAATAAATGCTAAAACCAGAACCATGTGATTTCCGAGACCCAACAACGCCCTCAGTGTTATGTAGACAGCAAAGTTTGGAGCGAAGCTAATTCCAATACCAAGTAACATCTGAATAGTAACGGCCATGAACAACACTGGATGTCGACCTATCCTAGATGCAAAAATATAGGCTTATCTGTGGCCTGCTCAAAGTATTGACTATCTTTTAAATATGTGTCTTTCTATACATGATAATGGCGCACATTAAGTTTTATTACTGAAGAAATATCATGATTTCAAAAATTATCATGAGTCTCGTTTTCACCATTTAGCGAGGGCGCTAATGCAGTATTTTATGCAGTGCATCTCCTCATCTTTTTAATATCGTTTTTGTAACATATCAAATTTCACCTCTTTCAATAAAATTGTGAGATTTGTTGATTATGTTGTTGGTTTGCAATTAGTTGGCAAAAAATCAATCAAACCCCTCATCGGGATAGGGAATTTGTACTAAACAAGTAGACATCTGTCATCAGGTGTATACTTGATATCCTAGACTAAATTTCATAATATGATCCTATTTTCTTGGATTTCAAGTGAATATTAGACGAAAGAAAATCAAATTATGGCACGCAAAGAACTAAAGGTGAGACTGTAGAATAACAATTTTATGTTCGTCACCTGAAAACATGTTTTCAAACCAAATATATTGAGACTATCTGCCATGGAGGTCACAGTGATATGCACGTAAGAAACGAGGGTTTCAGTACAAAATGTACTTCCAATAAAAAAGAAAAAGAAATCTTGTCAGAGCTGACTGGTGAGATTTTAATACCCTTATCATAACTTTAGGTGTAGGCACCTGAGTTCTGTGGTTCCCAATTGCCGATTTGGACTTTAAACTGATTCTGATTTTTTCAAAACCAATCCTTCGTTTACATATATTATTCTAGGTGCTCTGTTGCTAAGGATTCAGTCACACGTCAACGTGTAAATGGCGCGACGTACGACTATCGACCCGGGTACCGTTACTGTCTTGACCATATAAATACATAATAACTCAGCTAAAGCTATGGTCACAATAATCGTACGATCAGCTTACGAGCAGTGTTTAGTCCGTTTAAAAAGGACCACGAGCAGTGAGTAAAGCGAGCAGCGAGGGCGTCGTGTGGTCCTATTAGATGGACTAAACACTGCTCGTAAGCTGATCGTATACGATTATTGTGACCATAGCATTAAACAGTGTACATAATTACGTTATAGCTCAATGCGTTGGTGTGTAAACACTTCTTGATGTAAGATACATGCACGGTCAAAACTCTTAAATTTTGCTGTTTAAAACAACGTTCTTTAAAGTTTTAATCAATGTTGTTTAAGGTTTTTTTACTAAAACGTTTAAAAAATTTGTAAGATTTTAAACAACCACTGTATCAATAGATCATCGCTCAACCTAAGTTGTTTAAAAAAATATTATACACAATATTGTTTAATATTGTTTGATTGTTTATTGTTTCATTCAACAATTGATGCTTGAACTTTTAGATAAGTTGTTTAATTTTTAAACAAGGTTGAACGATGATCTATTAATACATACAATGGTTGTTTAAAATGTTAACTTGTTTATTTTTTTTCTAACAGTGTAAGGGCTTGGTTACGTTATTGCAAATACGCTGATGTCCAAAATCTGAGATCTAAAATCAACTTAATGTGTGTTGCATTTGAAAAGCCTTCTGAGAAAGACAACAGCGAACAATTAAACGTCCACAAGAAAATGATGTGGAGCCAGTGGAACATTGATATTACAAGGAGCAATTTACAAACCTCATTGTTCATTTGAAATTACCTGTCAGCCAGCGCTCCAAATATGATAGATCCAGTCACTACCCCCGTGAAGAAAATGGACTGTGCCAGGTCCGGGAAACTACTGTATGAGCAAACTAAGTCGAACTGCAATAATTAAAGAAAATCAAGAAATTATTAATTAGACTGCAGTGCTCTGTTTGACAATCTACCTTACGGTTACATCACATGAAATTTGCGAGTGTATATATTTTGACTTCATCGTTGTAATTATGTGATTAAGACTGTCAAGACGGTCTTTTCTACACACAATGTTAAAAAGAAATATTATACGCCAAACTATACGACGACGTATATAACAAATGGTCAGGACAGATGTTCAGAATATGTAGTCGGAACACCTGGTCAGGTTACGGAAAAACCGTAAATTTAGTGCTTTATATTGGGTGCTTTTTCTAAAAAATTGGTATAGAGATGGGTCACAAAATCACGCTTTTTGAGGTATAGAGATGGTCAAAATTCCGAAGTCTACTTTGAGCATCCCCGTACAATTTTTTTTGAAGAACCCCCCGGGCTTTATTGGTTTCTTTATCCAAAACAACAAATAAATCACAGATACCTGCCTAATATCAGTAGCTACTTTCTAATTTTCCCACAATCTTTAGCCTCCATGCTACTATGCGTTGACATAGTAGAAATCCTGTCCATACAATTTGTTGTCATAAGTAACTAAATAAAAACAATAAAGGGCGGGTGTTAAGTAGTCCCATGGTAGCAATAATTACGTGTGAAACGTTATTGTTCAAAATTTACAACTACTGATTGCAGCAAAAATAGAAAATTTAGAAATCCTTTGCGAATATCTGAAATACCTATGCAGTCTGAAAAGCGGGACATGGCTTGTTTGCACGTGAACTACTTCACATATTTTTAGAGAGTGTGAACGTCATCCCCCAAATATGTTAAAGAATGTAACTTAGAGATCAATGTGTACTTTTAACATATATATTGTGTAATAAAACATATTTTTAAATAACACGAGTTGAAATGTAGCAGGAATGTAAGTCCCCCGTTCTTATTGTCCGGGTTGTACAGTAACACTAACAACTCTCACGCAACATTTGTTTAACGCTTTACTCCGTTATGGTCTATGGAAGGCGGACTACCATTTCAGGGGGACTAAGATTCCTTTCACACCGGGACTGATTAGACATGTCTTTATCTATTCCAGAATGAGTATTGAAGGTGTATATGATTAATTTTTGTCTAGATCTCATGAGTTGTCCAACTCTGTAAAACAGGAGCTAACAGGGTTTAGGTTGAATTCCGGAATAAATATCAATAATTCACTGGTTTCCATATCGGACAAGGCAGACCGATCGGCATTATATCAGTATACAAAAGTGAACTTAACACTGCTGGATCCCGATGCTTGATATGTTGCACAGCACTGAAAAAAAAACAGACTCATTCCGACAAAAGTGAAGTGGATGAAGAATGTTGATAATAAATGATGATGCTAAATTTCAAAACTTGTGGATCAACAAAAATGCCTGGAACTTCTCCGTGTTCATAGAAAAAATGACGGCGAAAAGTTGTATGCCTATTTTGGCAATACTGAATTGCATTTATGCATATTGTGATTTTCAATATTTTCACACATTGATCTTCAAAAGACAGCGTTCAACATCTTGGCACCATAATTTCATAATTTTGGTGGCCAAAACGGCTGAATATCAATTAGTTGAAATCATGGTCAAATTAACTTTTTCTAGGGTGAAATTTTATGCAGATTATGAATCTGTTATCAGAAATGTAAATTACCCCGAAACAATTTACATTGTGGTCTATCATGGTAAACTCCAAGCCGAAAAATCCTCCGATATCATAAATTTGAGCTGGAAAAATAATCAAAACTCAATTATAGTACTACTCAGGTAAAATTGAAGGTAAACTTGTTATAAGCACCCATTCTGTGTACAACGAGTTTTCATTCGTTTTTCAATAGTGTGTTCGGTTTGGGAGTTTCGATTTTTTCCCAGAATCCAATACCTTTTACACGCCTCCAATTAGTAAAGGGTATAGGGGTTAGATTTTACTGTATTGCCTACAAATGATGGTAATATATAGTTTAAAGCACAAAGCTAATGAAAATCTAAACAACACGAAAATCATTCTTCTAGCACCTTCCAATCCAATCAAATTTTATGGATATTTGAATCCGGAATATGATTGCAAAATTTTACCAAAGGTGGCCCGCTTTTTTTGGATCTCGTTTGCAACGGGTACTCCAATATTGGATTTAACATCGCAAAAATACTAAACAAGTTAACAAGTAAAGTAATGCTTTAATTAAATTAATATAATGTTAACTAATCATTTGAATCATAA